>PVIA01006742.1:77482-93222 GCA_004024845.1 Tonatia bakeri
GGGAACTGCAGGGGGTGACGGGCTGAAGCCAACAGCTGCCTGACGCTGGTCTCTAAGGAGAGCACTTGGGCGGGTGGGGGCGCGTGAGATAAAGTCCTCATTTTATAAGGGGGTTGTGTCAGCAAACAGTTGCCAAGCTGAAGTAGAGATCGTGCTTGTCAGTGATTCAGTTGGAAGTCATTGAAATGAAATGTTAGGTGAGCGTGCATGAGCTCGCACACACACACGCAGCACACACACACGCTTGCTCTACCTGGTGTGGCTCAGTGGACTTGAGTGCTGCCTGGGAACCAGAGGGTCGCTGGTTCGATTCCCAGTCGGGGCTCCTGTCTGGGTTGTGGGCGGGGCAGGTCCCCAGTTGGGCCACGTGAGACGCAACCACACATTGATATTTCCTTCCCTTTCTTTCTCCCTCCCTTCTCCTCTCTCTAAAACAAAACAAGACAAAACCGCCAAACAATAACGAAACTCCAGCCGAACTGAGCAGGACAGGCTGGGGCCACTGTGCTCTGCACCTTACACCTTTCCCTGAGGTAAACTTTTCCATCGCCTGCGTTTCGCACTCTGCGAAGCCATGTGTGAGCTTAAACCAGAGGCTGGTGCAGCAGCAAGTGAGGACAGTGCGTGCTGTGTGAGCGCGACAGCGAGAAGGCGGCAGCGATAGAAGGAACGACTTCATAAAAAAGGTAGACCTGCCTCTTTTTGTCATTTTAAAATTGAACTGGGGCATCCAGGTAAGACCAGAAGGAGGAAAACCTTTCTAGCTGCCAAATGGGACAGCCAGCACACAGGCGCCCAAGGCGGTGGCCCTGCGCCCTGCAGATGGAGGCGCCCGGACAGCGGGCAGGTTCCCCCGGAGAGCTGGCGCTGCCAAGTTAAAGGGGGGCGTTCACCTAGGCTGTCTTCGGGGGAAAAGGCTCTTAAGTTTTCTTTTTCTTTTTAAAAATGATTTTATTTATGCCCTGGCTCGTGTGGCTCAGCGGATTGAGTGCCGGCCTGTGAACCAAAGGGTCGCTGGTTGGATTCTGGGTCGAGGCGCCTGCCTGGGTTGCGGGCCAGCTCCCCATCTGGGGATGTGCGATCTCTCATACACTTATGTGTCTCCCCCACTTTCTCCCTCCCTTCCTCCTCTCTAAAATAACATCTAAAAATAAAATAAAATGATTTTATTTACTTAGTTTTAAAGGGGAAAGGAGGGAGAAGGAGAGGGAGAGAAACATCTGTGGGCTGCCTCTTGCAAGTGCCCAGACCAGGGACCAAACCCACAACCCTGTGCCCCGACCAGGAATTGAACCGGTGACTTTTTGCCTTGTGGGATGCTGCCCAACCAACAAACCCACACCAGTCAGGGCAGCTCTCATGTTTCAGAAAGTCAGTGATCTTCACCTGTGTCTCAAGACTTCACATCACAGGGAAAGTGAGAGCAGGACCAGGCCCTTCTGTGTGACAGCAACAGGGTCACGTCGCTGCCAGTGAGCCTGACTCCTCCCTCGGGCTGCCTGGCAGGCTCTCAGAGAGGCCCAGGCCACCCTCCCCCAGCCTCACCAAGGGCCTCTGGTTCCCACCACCTGAACTCCGTGACTGTCTGGTCCATTTTCTTCACAGAGGACGTGGAAGCCAGGATCGAATGACCAAAATCAAGCAATGCAAATCCCATTTATTGTTTTATGGACACACTATTTAAACACGTACTGTAGCCCTGGCTGGCGTGGCTCAGTGGATTGAGCACAGGCCTGCAAACCAAAGGGTCACTGGTTCAATTCCCAGTCAGGGCACATGCCTGGGTTGCAGGCCAGGTCCCCAGCTGGGGGTGTGCGAGAGGCAAGCACACACTGATGTTTCTCTCCTTCTCTTCTCCCTCCCTTCCCCTGTCTCTAAAATAAATAAAATCTTTAAAAGAGAGAAAACATTAATACGCACTAATGCAGTATGTCCAACATGCACCATGTACAATTGTCTGAACTACCCCTTGGGAAACCCCACGACGGCCCTGCACCTGCTCATCACTGTCCTTCCTGCTGCCCTGGGCCTGCCTGGAGGGCCATCTGGAGGGCCAGCTGTGCGCCTGCACCTGGGGAGCCCAGCACAGCAGGGCGATGACCCCGGCATCCCCAGGCTACCCCCACCCCGAGCCAGTCAGGCAGGCTCAGTGGAGCTGTCCCCGCTGGAGTCCAGCTGGGCTGGTCACTCACCGGCCACCTGCTCCTCCACCAGGCGCTCCAGGGGCAGACGGACGGAGTCGTGCTCCACGGTGCAGGTGACAATGTGAGGCATGGCCCCCTCCGCCGGGCTGTGACGCTGGGCCGGGTCCCCCTTTGCGGAGTGGACTTTGTGGAAGTGCGTCACCACAGAATGGATCACCAAGTTATTCGACTGCAGAGATATAGCAAGAGACTACTCACAACGGCTGTGCTGAGGGCAGGGTGGGAGCAGTGGTCGCCTGCCCCGGGCCCGCCCCAGGCCCGCCACTGAAAAGAGAAAACAGGGCTGGCCTCCCTAGCCAGCCCCAGCTGCAGAGACTGGCGGTCCCAGCGTGTCGGGAGTGGCAGAGCTTGTTTCTGGGCAGTCGACCCTGCTCTGCGTGACCAGGTGTGTATACGCCACTCACGCCCCTTTCGGTTTTATGAACCCATGGGAAGGGACTGCTGTGCCCAGGTAGACTAGTCCAGGTGGACAGTCAGAAGGGACTACTTTGCTACAGGCCCGGCCCCACGGCACCTCCAATGGGCCCGTGTTGGTGTGGGACCTGCCCCACTGCCGCTCTGCCAGCAGCAGCATGGCGGCTCCAGGGTGATGGGTGGTGGCGCCGTCCACAGCGGCAGCGCCTCGGAAAGCCCTACGCTGGGCACCAACAACCGGCCCCCATGCGTGACTCGACCTCGACAGTGGGGTGGCGAGCAGATGTGAAAACTCCGGACGCTCTGCGGTAGACCCGAAAGCTCAGACGCTCGCTAAGCGTACAGGGCAGCAAGCGTTACACACAGCACCCCACACACTGCACAGAAGGGCCGGACCCACACACATCCGCTCACATGTGCAGAAAGTCCCCAGACAGGTGTAAAGGGAAAATCTACACGCTGACTGCATTTCACACACGGGCAGCCCGTGGCAGGCACAGAACTAACAGTGCTGGTCTCCCGGAGAAAGAGGCGGACCATGGAGGGAGGTGGGGTGGGAGAAGTCGTTTTTAAAAAAAGTAATCTTTTCTCTCAGGACATGTGCCCCAAGTGGGGCTGCTGGCTGAGAGGGTCGGCGTCTTCCCCTGCGCCAGACGATGCCGCGCCTTCCAAGTGCCCTCCTAGCTTGCATCTTGCTGGCTCCGGCTAGGTGGCCCTGCCCTCCGGCCCTGCCCCTGCTTCCCGCAGGGGACACTGCCCAAGGATGTGTGTTCGCTCCTGGACCCGGGCTCCTCAGGAGGGTGAGATGCTTTCACTGCAGAAACCGCTGTGCTTCTCCGTGCAGTGCGTTTTCAAGTGTCTGGCCCGCGCTTCGCTGGGCCGTCTGCCCCGTCTGCCCAGGGACTCCGGACGCGGCTTTGGCATCTGTGTGCCGCCGCCCGGCTTGGCTGTCGATTCCCCTCACGGGGTTCTTCGAGGAACTGAAGTTTCCTAGTTGTGGTGCTGGTAGTAGAACGTATTCATCGTTTCCTGATGGTTAATGCTTTCTTATAGTCAGGAAACCCATCGCTCTGAAGCATCACAAAAATACTATCTTAAGCCCTGGCCGGGTACTCTGCTGGTCAGAGCACCGCCCCGATGCGCCAAGGCCGCGGGTTCGATCCCCGGTCCGGGTGCACACAGGACCAGCCCCTGAACACATCAGTGAGTGAAACAGCAGATCCATGTCTCTCTCTCCCAAATCAATAAATAAGTTAAAAATATATAAACTTATTACCTAAAAACTTGGTGAATTTCACTGTTCATGACCAGGTCTCTACTACACCTGGAGTTTTGGTGTTTTTTTCTGGGCTGTGAAGCAGAAACCCAGTTTCCTTGCTCTTTGTGAACATGCAGCCCAGCACCAACTGCTCAAGGCCCGCCCCCTTCCCACTGCCGTGTCAGTCACCCAGGTGACCACACGCCCTACCATCCTGGCCAGGGAAGTGCAAGGGCCACAGATGGGCCAGGACACAGGCCTGCCCCAGGACCACCCCGGGACCGCCCCAAGCCCGCCCGGACCTATGGCCACCCAGTCACATGACGAGTCCCCACACACCCATGCATGCAGTGCCTGGTCACCCCAGCCAGCTGGTCCTGCCGCCCCGTGTCCTCTGTCGGTCTTCAGGGAGTCCCCAGCACTCCTGGCTTTGGCGTTGCCACGTGAACTACTTTGCGAAGTTCCACCAACAAGAGCATCAGAACTTTGACGGAGGTCGCACTGAATCCACGGAGTGACTTGGGGGGAGCTGACGCGTTTATGATGCTGCGTCTTTCTGTCTGCAAACATGGCAGTTTGCTCCGTCTATTCAGATCTTGTCTGGCGGCTCTCAGGAATATTCTATCACTTTCCGGATGGGGGAGGGTCTCACGAGCTCGTTTGCACTGGGTTTACTTCCTCAGCATCCACGTTATTTGTTGTGATTTCTGGCACACACCCATGGTGCGGTGGGCACAGAGAGCACAGCGGATTCCTCTGCGTCGTGACTTCCTTACACTCTGTTGTGAACGCGAACCACGTGGCTGCACATCCCTTCGGGCATTCGGGTGGGCGGTGGTCACGTCAGCCGTAGACAGCCTCCGGGCCCCATTCCCGGAGCCCAGGGACGGCCACGTCACTCGCTGAGCCACGGGGCGGTGCCCTCGCAGGTCTGCGAGCACCTTCCCCGATTTAAAGCAGCTCGGTGGGGTGGCCTCGCCCTCAGTCGGCCAGCGACTGAGCGGGGTCCGAGGGCCGGTTCTGGGGCAAAGCGATGGGAATACTCTTTACTGACGCGGCATCACCAAGCAAGTGGCTCACACGCCGCACTGCAAGTGCCGTACCGGGCACTGGAGTTCGAGTCCGGGGTGAACACTGCTGACTACACCAAGCTGCCTGGTAAAGTGGCTGGAACAGGACCCTCTCTTTCAGAAGGAAACGCCCACCGGGAGCCGCCTCCTGTCTCACCCACGCTCGCTCGCAGCCCAGAGCCCACCCGTCGGAGAGCGTACCTCAGTGCCACCAGAGGTGAAGACGATGTCCCGGGCGCTCCCGCCGATCATCCTCGCGAGGCCCTCCCGGGCTGCGTGGATGGTGTCCCTGGCCTTCTGACCTGGAGGGGCCAGAACGGAGACTCGTTGGCGTGGCTTACCGGGAGAAGCAACGCACTTGGAAGGTGAGGAGGACACAGGAGCGAGCGGTTCTCACACCAGAGGCGTCCCAGAGACTCGGGAATGTGCCACACCTGGAAGGGACCCAGCGCTGGGGCTGCCCCCAGGACTGGGGGGACTGGCACACACCGGACACAAATGCGGGGGACGCTGGGAGCCCTGACGTCCGAAACACACTCTGCTTCTTACCCTGCGCCAGCAGACAGGCAGCTGGGGCTCCTGCCCTGCCCCCCACTCATCAGGGCAGGAGGACGGAAGGGTGGGCAATGGGCTTAAGGTCACACTGCAAAACAACAGAAATAAGCAAAGCTGAAACCCATGACCACCCCACACAAGCCAGGTGCCCTGTCCCTCACTGCAGTGGGCGGCCGCCCCAGGGACGCACCTGCTCTCCCGAGGGGCCGGGAGCCCTGCCACCACCCGTCTATGTGGCTCTCGGGACTGGCCCGCCAGAGGCAGAGATGGACAGACAGACAGGAGCCCCGGGACGCACTCTCTGAACAGGTCGGTGACCGTTGTTGGTCGACAGAGCCAGCGGCTGCCCAGCTCTTTTGTTTTTTTCGACAGTCAATCCTATTTGCAAAAAACCCAAAACACAAAAGCCCGAATGACTTGAACAGACACCATTATAGGTATAATATATATAATAAAAAGGACGTAAAAATAGGTGTGGTAAAAAGAAATGCGCACAGCAGTCCACACACTCCTTCTGCCCACGGTGTTGCCAGTGACGGTCTGCGGGCGCTGGGAAAACCGGTCACCGCGGTGGGAGACACCTGGGAAGACTGGTGATGTCCGGCGGGAAGGTGGCCGCTCGCCCTCTTAGCTCCTCTCGGACAGCCACTCAGATGCTCACGGGGATCTGTGTCACGTGTCACTACGCAGGCCCTGACTCCTTGTGGGGAGTATCATCTCCACCCCGAGGCAGGCCCATCTCGAGAGTGCTGCTGGCCAGGCTCGGGGGCCACTGACTGCAGTGCGTGGTTATGGTGGGAACAGCCCGGAACCCAGAGTGGGAAGAGCCAGTTCCATTGGGTACCAGCTGATGACAGTGGACGCACTTGACCACACCCTGAACATTGCCCTTAAATACATTCCCCCAGAGGAATATTAAGTTGTAATAACAAGAGTGAGGGCAATGACATCATTCCATCATAAAGGTGATTTTCTCGCCACCCCCCGCCCCTGGTTTTTAATTTCTACCTGAGTATCAACAAAAAGTGAGTTGCAATGCATTTTTTAAAATATATTTTATTGAATATGCTATTACAGTTGTCCCATTTCCCCCCTTCACTCCCCTCCACCCTGCACACCCTCTCCCACCCACGTTCCCCCACTTTAGTTCATGTGTCATAAGTTCTTTAGCTTCTACATTTCCCATACTATTCTTGCCCTCCCCCTGTCTATTTTCTACCTACCGTCTATGCTACTTATTCTCTGTACCTTTTCCCTCTCCTCCTCCCCACTCCCCTGTTGCTAACCCTCCATGTGATCTCCACTTCTGCGGTTCTGTTCCTGTTCTAGTTGTTTGCTTAGTTTCTTTTGGTTTTGTTTTAGGTGTGATTGTTAATAATTGTGAGTTTGCTGTCATTTTACTATACATGTTTTTTTTAATCTTCTTAGATAAGTCCCTTCAACATAAAATTTCATAAAATAAGGGCTTGGTGATGATGAACTCCTTTAACTTGACCTTATCTGAGAAACACTTTATCTGCCCTTCCATTCTAAATGAAAGCTTTGCTGGATAGAGCAATCTGGGATGTAGGTCCTTGCCTTTCATGACTTGGAATACTTCTTTCCAGTCCCTTCTTGCCTGTAAAGTCTCTTTTGAGAAATCAGCTGACAGTCTGATGGGAACTCCTTTGTAGGTTACTGTCCCCTTATCTCTTGCTGCTTCTAGGATTCTCTCCTTCATATTTACCTTGACTAATGTAATTATGATGTGCCTTGGTGTGTTCCTTCTTGGGTCCAATTTCTTTGGGACTCTCTGAGCTTCCTGGACTTCCTGGAAGTCTATTTCCTTTGCCAGAATGGGAAAGTTCTCCTTTATTATTTGTTCAAATAACTTTTCCACTTGCTCTTCCTCTTCTCTTTCTGGTACCCCTATAATTTGGATGTTGGAACATTTAAAGATGTCCTGGAGGTTCCTAAGCTTCTTCTCATTTTTTTAAATTCTTATTTCTCCATTCTTTCCTGTTTGTTTGTTTCTTTTTTCCTTCTGGTCCACTCTATTGTTTTGAGTCCCAGTTTCCTTCCCATCACTATTGGTTCCCTGTGCATTTTCCTTCATTTCTCTTATCATAGCCTGCATTTGTTCATCTAATTTGTGACCAAAATCAACCAATTCTGTGAGCTTCCCGATCACCAGTGTTTTGAACTGTGCATCTGATAGGTTGGCTATTTCTCGGTCGCTTAAAAGGATGGGTTTTGGGGCTTTGATGTGTTCTTCTGTTTGAACCATTTCTCTCTCTCTCTCTCTCTTTTTTTTTGGTCTGGTCGCATCTGTTACAGTAGGGGGTGGAGCCTTAGGTGTTCACCGGGGGGGGCACCCCAGTTGCAGGGTTGTGACGTTGTATGTGGGGATGGGGTCGAGAGGGAACAATGGCGGTTGCTCTGTTCTCCGTGGGACCTCAGTCCCTTCTGCTGCTTCCCCCAAGCAAACTGGGCCCCTCTGGTGCCAATTCCCGTGTGGGTGGGCTTGTGCACGCTGTGGGACCTCCAAGGACCTCTCCTGTGAGGCTGGGTGTCTCTCCCTGCACCTCAACTTCCACAGGCATCTGCGATCAGTGTCCCAAGGCTATTTCCCAGCACTGGGATCCTGAGTTGTGAGCACTGCCTTGCTTTATAATCGCCACCTCACTGAGTCTGCCGGGTGCCACCCCTCTGCCGGGGCCTGCCAGCTGCCGTAAGTGCACTCAGGGTCCACCTGCTACGGTCTTGCATGCCCCGGGTGCCTTACGCACCCTTGGATGCCTTATGCGCCCGGTCCCAACTCTGCTTTCCACGCTGCCACCCGCGCCCAGCTGCCCTACTCTGCCCTCCTACCAGTCTGGATGAACAGGTCTATTTCAACTTCTTGGTTGTCCGACTTCCATTTAAATCAATTTTCTGTCAGTTCTGGATGTTATTCTGTTTCTAAATTGTTGTTGTTCCTATCTTGGTTGTGCGTGGAGGTACGGGTGCGCCCACCTATGCCTCCATCTTGGCCGGAAGTCCGCAATGCATTTTTTACTAATGGCTCTTAATTTGTGGAAACAAGGGCTGTCAAGGTATGAGAATATTGTTTCTCCCTCAGGGTTATTTATAAACTTCTTCATATTAATTGCTTTTTATTGGCATTTAACTGTTTTCCACATTCGCAAGTCAATGCAGCAGAAAGTTCGATGTGACCAGAGGGAAGATGAGAGGCAAGGAGTGGTCCAGTCTGGCCAGAACACACGCTCGAAGAAGCCAGCGGGCGTGTAACGACGCTAGCGCCTGCGGGGGATCTTCGAGTGGGTGCACAGGCGTGCGAGCCCGCCGTGCTTGGGAGGCCGTGTGGGGGTGTCACTGAGCCCTAGCGCAGTGGCCACTCTAGAGCTGTTTTGGGCCCCCACGCTCCACAGGTAAGGTGGGTCTTCACAGATGATAGACATGAGATCAGAAAGGTATAGCTTTAGCTCGCCCTCTGAAAAGCATCATGTAACTCTGCTGTGTAACTAGTGGTTTTACATGGGCTGTTTTCCAAAACCTCCAGTGTAACGCTCTGCACCAGCAACTTCTAACCGGGCGCTGCAGGAATTTTTGGAACATGTGAGGGGCGCTGAGCTCTTTTCCCTTAGATCGTCAAATGACAACAATGGCAACAGCCAACACCGCAGTAGCTCTCCGGTGTGAATGCCCTGAACCAGAACTATGGTATCTGAGACGTGTAAGTCTGTGTGTGTGTGTGTGTGTGTGTGTGATCTTACTGGTCACGTTGCAGAAAAAGGTTACTTCTGAATGGTTGATTCTTGGTACAAGAAATCTTTATATAATTATACCTATATTTTTTGTCAGACCAGCAAAAAATATGTATTTTTTTGGTGTGCCACAGAATTTTAGCAACTAGTCTATGTGTGCCGTAAGATGAGGAAGGTTGGAAATCACTGCTCTACATCAAAACAAGAATAAATGAGAATAAGAATATTTCTAATTAAAGAATTTAAAAGTAATTTTCAATTAAAAAAGAAGACCAGGATAATTCTCGATCCCAACAAAGAAAAGGATCTAATTTGCAAATTTTGTGAGGATCAACTGAGGCAGGTGTGTGAAAGGGTTTTAATAGGTGCAGTTATCACAAATAAGTCTCTTTTTAAAGAAATTATTTAGAGAGAGGGGAAGGGAGGGAGAAAGAGAGGGACAGAAACATCAGTGTGTGGTTGCCTCTCAAGTGCCCCCCACTGGGGACCTGGCCCACAACCCAGGCACGTGCCCTGACTGGGAATTGAACCAGCGACCCTTTGGTTCAAGGCCGGTGCTCAGTCCACTGAGCCACTCCAGCCAGGGCTATTACAAATAACTCTTACTAAGCCATCTCATTGGTCTGGGAAAGGGAGACAGGAGCGTATGTTAAAGATTGAAGATTGTGGTGTCAGCAAGGCACAATGTAACAAGTTGGACTTTCCAGAAGAAAGCTCCCAAGGATTAGAGCTAATCTATCCAAAACTAAGTGAAAACCGCACCCCCCCCCACAGTGGTATACACTTACTGCGAGTGCCTCTGCCCCTACCCACCATCTGTGCACCGCGTCTACAATTACCTGCCAGGTAAGGGCTGCTGGGGTTCCCCCAGGCTTCCCGCATGGCCTCCGTCACCGCCTGGATGACCTCGGGCTCCATTGGGGTGGTGGCGTTGTAGTCCATGTAAACGCTCCTGCAGGAAGAAGGAGAGGAGAGGGAGGTGGACTCGCAGCGCACCAGGTCCGTCATGGCAGCAGGAGGGAGTGACGCTCGGGCGCCGTGCTCCTCCGGCAACAACCATCTGGGCCAGGTCTACGTGGCCTGGGGAGCATACCTGTCAGGGCTCCGCTCGCTTTGTAACCACACGGGGTCTCTGTGGAGGTGGTGGGGCTGGGGGTGGGCCCGGCACCTGTTCCTCCCACCCTCCCTCCCCCTAGGCTTGCCCCAGGGGTGGGTCTCCCTGGGGCAGTCTTGCTCAGCTCCTTGAACCTTTGGGTTTCTTCACCTCCACTGACCATACCCCACACTTTTCCTTTTTTGTCTGTGCTCTGACTTGGCCTTCTGGTGCGGGCCCACACAGCCACCCACCCCTCCTTCCCAGCCTCCTCCCCTGCAGCTCCTCCCTGGCCGTCCAGGTCTCAGGCCCCGGGACCTGCCCCTTGGTGCCAGTCCGCTCCCACAGCTGGTGCAGGAGCGGCAGCTCTGGGGGCTCTGCAGGCTCCCTCGCTGCCCTGTCACCAGCCCTGGGAATGGTGCCCCACATGAGGACAAAGTAATGTCACAGAAGACGCACCTCCTCTGCAAGACCCAGGTGGGGAACCTCACCTGTGTACCTTTCACCCACATCAACCGCCTTCAGAAAGGGCGGTAACTGCATGCAGGAGGGAACGCTGGTTGCTGCCAGAAAGTGTTGTACCCCAATTTTAAATCAGCAACAGTGTTGAAACCCAGCCACACGAAGTTCCAACACAATTACCAACTGTGGCTCTGAAAACATGGTTTTTATTTCTATTTTTTTAAGGAAATAATCATCTTGATTATGTAAGCATAATTCATGCCCAAGCTTATTACACTCTGCCAGAGGCTGGCCTTTGCAACACTTCCCACTTTCTCCCTGAGCTCCGCATGACGTTGGACAGCAACCTGCCCGTCTGTGACTGGGTTCTCGCGGCCTCGCCTGTCTCCTGCGAAGACGCCGTTTAACAAACCAGTAAGATGTGTAATCGACATCCTGTGTCCAGGACTGTCAGACTGCTCATGAGCGCCTGAACCACCCTGTGACACAATTAAGCTATTTTATTTAACATGTAACGGTTGTGATAAAGCAAAGCTCAGTGTTTCCACAGCCTTTTAATCTATAATTTTATAGATAGACTTCACCATCATGGAAGCCAGATGTACATTTAGTTTCTCTTCATATGTAATTAAGAGTTTTAAGAGGGTGCATGCTATAATTCAGATACAGTTGCTCACAGCACCATATCAAGACCTGATAAATAACCAGGAAAGAGATATTTAACATTATTGCTTAGTCTCATAAAATGGTGAATTTTCACCAAATTGATACTCTTATTTATAATCTTTCCTATACTTTTAAATGATACTGCTTGGCAAGTCATATAGGTACTGATATAATTTTTTATTGCAGTTAGCAGCAAATGAATTCTAACTTGTTACTTAGTGCATAGATTCCTCTTTAACTATGGCTCGGCCAAAAAGTTCATTGTCTTAAGGCAAAAAGTAAAGGACATTTTTCATATTCACCAATAACTTCACTGAACGACACACTCACCGTTCTGTTCTGCTACCGTTACAGAGCCGCCCAACCTTTAGGTAACTTCGTAATTCCATCTCCCCAGAACTTTTCATCTTTTCGAGCAAAGAGCTGTTCCAGGTGCCTTTTGCAGTCTTCCAGAGAACTGAAATTTTTCCCCATTAAGAGAATTTTGTAAAGACTGACATAAACGGAAATCCGAAGGCGCAGTGTCTGGTGAATACGGTGGATGAATTGGAACTTCCCGGCCAGGCTGTGAGAGTTTTGCCCGGTCACCAGAGAGACACTCGGTCTCATGTTCTCCTGACGGAAGATTCTGCATTTTCTGGGGACTAGTTCTGGATGCTTTTCAACAAGAGCTGCTCCCAGCGGTCTAACTGGAGCGGTGCTGGTTGGAATTAGCCACCTGGTTTCCCGGAAGGAGCTCCCGACAGAGGACTCCCTCCCAACCCACCGCACACCAGCACCACCTCCTCTGGACGAGGACCAGCCTTCGGTGTGGCCGGTGTGGTTCACTCGGTGCCCCATCACCTCTTCCGTTCCATGTTATCGGAAAGCATCCACTTTCCATCGCCCGTCACAAGTCATTTTAAAAAAGGAATGTTTTTGTAACATTTAAGTAGAGAATCGCATGCAGAAATATGGTCAAGAAGGTTTTTCTCACTTAATTTATGTGGAACCCCAACATCAAAGTGATTAACGTAATGAAGCTGGTGCAAATGATCTTCAGTGCTTGACTTGGACGTTTCGAGTGTGCGGGCTGTCTCCCACGTGGTAGAATGTTGACAGTTCTTGACTAATGTCTCAGCTGGATCGCCATCAACTTCAGCAGGTCTACCAGACCGAGGAGCACCGTCCAGCCCTAAGTCTCCAGCACGGAACTTCGACACCTTCGGTCCACAGCACCTTCTCCCTACACTTCGCAAATCTTTTCTTTGTGTTTTAGTTGCATTTCCCCCTTTTTTAAAAAATAATAAAGTATGCATTGCCAAAAATGTTGCTTATTTTCTTCCATCTTCCACATTAAAATGGCTATACAAAAATCCACCAGTTTTAATGTTTTTTAAAATGCACGCTTACATGACAGCTGTCACAATACAATAAACTGTTTTCAACGAAGGTAAAGACTAAGCACTACTAGAGCCAGCATACGGAAAAAAACGAATGAACTTTTTGGCTAACCAATACTAACAACACTACTTCAGAATGAATCCTCCTCCAGAAAGTAACTGTCCAGAGCAAAAAAAAAAAAAAAAAAAAATATATATATATATATATATTGCAGAACTTTATCTTTTCCTTAAAGATTTTCAAGTATTATAGGAACACAAAGTCATGAAAAACACCGAAAACTTGACATTCCATCTTGTTTTACTAATTATGATACCTCTCTGCGTAACACAATTTACACCAAGAAGTACTGTAACTATGAGCCATTTGCCAGCCTCCTCAAGCACTCGGCACTCTATGGTTCTACCAATGAGGAGAAAGGAATAATCAGTCTTAGGCAACTCGGAAGAGGCATGAAAAGATAAACTGACTTTAACTTGTAGGAACCCACGGTCGGCCCTAGCTGGCATGGCTCCGTGGACTGAGCACCTGCTTGTGAACTGAAAGGTCGCTGGTTCCATTCCTGGTCAGGGCACATGCCTCAGTTGCGTCCGGGTCCCCAGTAGGGGGCATGTGAGAGGCAACCACACATTGATGTTTCTCTTTCTCTCTCCCTTCCCTTCTCTCTAAAAATAAATAAATTAAATCGTAAAAAAAAAAAAAATAAAGGAACCTGCTGTTGACCCTGAAATGCCAGATTCGAAATAACAAGAGCAAAACAAAAGATTACATCAGTAAGCCACCACATCACCCCATGTTAAGAATTCTGAAACAGGGAGTAACATTTTATTCCCTCTCAACGCCTGCTCTTTGCTGCCGCCAGTCTGGCTGCTGGCAGTTGGAGGCGTGCGTGCGCACCCACACCCGGTTTGGCTTCGCTCACAGTGATCTCAGTCTCCGCTGCAGTCCTAGTCACGTAGCGTTGCTTTACCGCAACCATGCCCTGTTAATTTCACGTTTTGACGAAATTCCGCCTCTCCTCCAAAGTCAGCGTGCACACTGAACAACGCGCTATTCGCCACCATGGACAAGGCTCTGGACGTGAACGTTCAGCGTGCACTGAAATGGTGGCCTGGTCCCGGTCTGAGCCCGTCCTGTCCTTGCGGAACAACACTTTCCCCAGCGTCCTTTGCAGTCCCCCTGCGGTCCCCTGTCGCGCCACCCCCTCGGGGGGCACATTAAAACCAGATGTTTCTCTCCCACAACAGTCCCCGTGTTCCACCGCTTCGCGGGTGACGGGCACTCTGGAATGAGATGCAGACTCGTTAGAACCTGCCATGTCTTCGAACAACTGCCATTTCTACACACAACCTTAATCACATCACTACATTCTTCTTTCTTAGTTTTGTTTTCACTGCCCGGTGATAGTTTAAGTTTACGAAGTGGTTGTTTTCTGGAGGCAGATCCTTTGAAATCCAAACTGGTCATTGGTTCATGGGGGTGCGGCCTCTTTGTTGCTTCTATGGGTTTAGTTAGGGGCTTGGACACTGTGCCCCTGAAACCTGGGTTCCAGTTCAGACAGTTCTTCCTTCTCGGCAGTCTCGACTTCAGGTTTGCCTGGCTTCGGAGGCTTTTCACCAGTGTGTCTCCCTTTTGGACAGCCCACCATGCTTAAAAAACCAGAAAAGGCACTTCTCTTGCAGCAAGACCAACCCTTTAATGCATCATGGGAGACTGGAACACCTGGGGGGCGTGCGAGCCTCGCCAGACGGGTCACAGACTGAGGTAGAGCGGGTCCTTCCTTTCCCCACTCATACCAGAGAGGTACAAACACGGGACACAGGGACAGTGTGTTTACAACTCCCCCTCGCCACCACCATTCTGATGGCCAAACCACAGAGGTTTCCATGCAGCGCGTGGTCTCTAAGCTGCCCCCAGTCCCCTGGGGGGTGCAGTGCGTTGGGACTTTGGGTAGTGTGCCCAGTTTGGAATAAGGACTGTCCCTGTCCTGACTCTGCTCTGCTCTCACAGCCTGTAATTGTCCCAGAGGTCAGCTGTCCGGAGGTCAGCTGACTGACCACCGCTCTTCAGCCTGCTGCTTGGCTCATTTATGGCTTGACTTTCAGATACACACACTTGGTAGACTGTGCTGTCCATTACCTGCTACTTCCTCAAAGTGCTGTCAGTATTGGGTGGGCGAGCTAAACTCTGTGACTTTCACAACCAAACGGCAAAAAGGCATCCTGCATCCCCCTCCACTCGGTCTCCCTGGCGGACGTCCTCCCTGCGCGGCTCCGCTCAGCTCCATCCCAACCAGGCGGAATGCCTCGTGCAAGGGCTGGTCTGATGGAGACCTGGACCCAGGTTTTACAGGCGCGCACGAATTCCGCATGTTTAGATAAAGAGTATTGCAGGGCAAAAAAATGCATTTAACACCTTCCTGGAGCGGGAGGTGAAGCCTCACCTGCACCCCTGACCCGCCCACCGCTCCCAGCGGGGAAGCCGTGTGGGCCCGAAGTGCCGCCCGGTCTGCGCCCCCCTTTCCCCGGGGCTCAGGCCAGAAGCATCCTTGTTAGCCCTGCTTTCCCAGCACCACAGCATCAGCGAGGCCTGCCGGTTCCGCCTCCGTGCGTTCACTTCTCCTGCCACCACTCCTCCCGCCTAGATTATTATTAATAGACCCAACAGTTTCGCAATGCCCTCCCTTGTCCTAACCCCGCGGCGCCCGAGGACTTCCCGGAAAAGGGGGCCGGCGGCTCCCCTCGCCTTCCCCTCCCAGCGCGTACCTCTCCGGCGGGCTCTTCTCTTCGTGGCCGCCGGGCGGACTCGCCACGCGCCTCTTCGAGTGACTGCTCGGTGCCGGGGTTGCCTCCATCCCAGTCGGGCTGTGGCCTGGCTCCACTCAACGGC
>PVIA01006743.1:0-93097 GCA_004024845.1 Tonatia bakeri
GAGGTGGTGGTGGATGTGGTGGTGGTAGTGGTGGTGGTGGTGGTGGTGGAGGTGGTAAACAGCTAATATCCAATTTCAATTTAACCACCATTTATATGTTTGAATGTTGTTAATTTCCTACATATCCTTGTCTTCCTGAGTTAGATCATTTATACTACTTTAACTTTTCTGCCTCTGTATCTTCTCTTTCTCCTTGAACCATCTTTATGACTCTCATCTAAAAGTTTTCCTTTTTCCTCTTTCGTCTGTGGGGTCCTGACCTCACCAGAGTACTACAGTGATGTCTAGCCACCACTAACCACTATTGAAGGTTTTAATGTCATTAAATCTTATATTTGTAGTAGAAATAAAAGGTGTTTTAACTTTATAGTTCTAACTTGGTGACTCATAACCAGCTTTTTGCCCACTAAGACCCAAAATTTGGGGGAAATTTTTTTTACAAATTGTCTAATCATCTTCAATGAAATCATTTTTTAGTTACATCATCTTGAAATTAACACTAATAAACAGCATCCCATTTATTTCCTTCCAGATCTCCACTTTACCCAGATGAATCTGCAGCCTATTTTCTTAGAAGCACATCATGCTTTGTGTCCTGTGTTCCTTGGTTTAGTGGAATCTATAAAGTTACTAAACATTCTTCTGACTGTACCACTTTGGTTGAGGAAGAACACTGTTGGGTAACACTAAAGCAAAGACAGGCATCTTTGGAAAGTCATCTTCAGTGCCCCTCTATTGTCTTAGCCACCCCTGAATCAGCCATGTCATACCTGATATACCTGAGTTCTATAAAATATGGTAGGATTTTCATATGTGGATAAAACTACATTATAAATGATATAAGGGTTTGCTTATTAATTTACCATGTATGCTACTTTTTCATTGAAGGAATTATTTATAACTCATTATAGCTCAATTCTGTTCATTAAATAATGTTTTCAAAACATTAAATTATTTAAATATCCATTTAAAATAGTCTTTTCTTAAAAAAAGTACAGATTTATATAAAGGGGTAAATAGAGATATAGCACAATTACTATTACCACTATGTTTCTTACTGACATCCCATCTATTGCATGTACACCACTTATGCTGTACTAAGAGTTTTATGCATATCATTGTTTCATTCTCATAGCAACTTACATGTAGTTATTATCTCAATTTTATGTTTTCTTTTAAACTGAGGCTAAAGTTTCCTATGATGAAAGGTTTTTTGGTGGTAGGACTGGGCTGGGACCCCAGACTTTAGAGCCTCTGCTATTAACCACCACGCTAGGCTGCTTACCAATTTTCTGTAAGTTCTTCAAAATAGTAGCTGGAAAGTTCAAAAATGAGCATGATTGCATTTTATTGTTATCATATTCCCTTTTAATTTTTCTACCCTCTTTAATCAATCAGTCAGTATTTGTTAATTGGTGTTAGTAACCAACATGTACCAAAAGCTCACTGTCTCTCATTTACTGTATCATAGAAGCTGGGAGAAAAAAAAACATATTTAACACAGTTAATTTTTGTGTGTTCAAAAAAGAGAGAGAGAGAGACAGAGGAAGATGAATCAGGGTTGTTTAAAAGGTACTAAATGACTCTTCTCTTTTCTTCTCACGCATTATATTTTTGTTTTATGAAAAATCTATTTTCTGCACCTAACATATTTTAAGAATATCTTCCCAATTATGTCCAGCCTATCTACAAGTTAATTTCCTGTTGCTTCTTAAAAACCTGTATAAAAGTGTGACAATGTGAGTGTGAGAGTACAGGACAGCTTTGCTCGTGGGACTAGCATCTCCAAACGGGTAAGTGTGGATAAGTCTCTCAGTCTTAAAGGGAGGTCAGGATCCACATCTCTTAAGAAGTTTTAAAATAACAGAAACCACAACAGAGAGATTAGAAAGACTTACAAATTTTAACTGAGTTGTATGTAAATTTAAAGAGAAATGGAAACCTAAAATAATTCTGCTGACAACTAAAATTTAAAAAAAAATGTACCAAAGACCACATCAGCCTCAACTACATCTCTGTTTCCTATGAAAACTGGCCAGAACTGCATGGATTAAAAAACTGACTTGATTCAATTCTCCACCTACTTGATACAGCCCTGAAAAATATAGATATATGCTTATCCACATACACAAGAAATATTTATCTCTCAGAGTACTTCCAATTTTAGGAAAGGATTACCCCACAATTGCTGATCTCTCAGACTATAAGTATATATATATATATATATATATATATATATATATATATATATATATATATATTGCACCCTCTATCACAATTAAAGCATATTGAAAGAAATAGGCCTCTTTGTATCTATCCCCAAATGACTATAAAGGACAAATTCTTCTGAAATATTTCTTGTAATACATGAATTGTAATTTTAAAATAAAGTGAGCTACTGAATTCCATGCTCTCTGATATTGTACAATTCACTTTTTTTCATATTCCCTGTGTCTATTTCCTAGGCAATATACACACTTTCTAATTTTCTCATGACAGCATGACTTAATACTTCAAAATGGAAAGTAAAACTGACATTGTTGGTCATGAGACACATTCTTGTCTAAAAAAACATCCTCACTAGAGTAGCCTTACTGGGGAATCCTGGATAAAGAATGATATGGTATCATATATGACAAATGCTTTGTGACCATTCATATTGTTTAGATATAGTAAAAAGGACAGATAGCTTTCTATTTACATCTGAAATCAAAAGTCTGGAAAGATACCAATTCTGAGAACAATACCTGCTGATTCTGATAGGCCGTAACCGTCGTGAAGACAGTTTCTGGAAAGGAGAATGCTTTCACTCCCTCACCAGATGGCACAGGCTTGATAGGAGAAAGATCATCGCCACAGTCTTTACGGATGACATGGACACGTGGTTGGTACTTGTGCATAGAATGAAGAATAATCTATGGCGAGGAAAGAAAAGCCAAATGCATCAGGAACCTTTGCCTAATCTCAGCACCATGATGAAATATTTAATGTGTAAGGTGTATTTCAGTTGGAAATAAAAAATTTCCAAGGATGCAGAAATGCCAATTTAATAAAGTATACCAAAATTGGAGAAGAAGGGCTGGGAAGTTATTTGTAAAATGTGATAAAAATACATAAGAAAAAAATCATTATTTTGATGCAACTGTGTACAACCGTGTGAACTTAACCTCAAATTCATAAGTATTTTACCTATAATGAGCTGAATGGAACACAGAGCCCAAACCAATAAAACTAAAAGTGAGTTTGAAATGATTATTTAAATTCCACCACACCCATCCCCTAAAACAGTAAGTATTTGCACACCAAAGTTTTCTTAAGAGAACAGTCTTCCTCTATTAACAACGGCAACACGTCTATTTAGGAGCAAAGGGAATGTCAAAGATAGCCCAGGGTCCGCCATATGTGCAGCTTGCAAAGTCTCTGGTTTGTCTGGAGAGCCCTGTGCCCATGCCTCCATCACAGGAAAGCCTCCAAAACCCGGACACCTGGGGATCGAAAAGCTAGCATTCTCCGACTGCTGGAGGAATCTTATCATGTGCTTCAACTACATTCTACCTTCTACCCACTCATGAGAATTCATCCTAAGGAATATTTAAAATCCAGAAAAGCATTCCATTACAAAGACGTGCAGTGAACCATTTATAACAGTGGAAAAACTATGAAGCACTTACATGAGTAGATCGGTTAGGTTAATGAAAGGCAACACAACTGGATATGGTATTATTCAGTCACTTCTAATTACTGTTTAGTACAATTTTAATCACATTATAAATTCTTCTTTTTAAATCTTACATGATAAAAAAGGATTCAAGTTGTTTATAAACTTACCACAACTATATAAAATAGAAGCAAAAAGGACCCATCCAAAGATATGAATCTTGATCATCTCTGGATGATGGGATTATGGCGAATTTATTGTTCTTTATAGGTTTTATGTTTTCAAGGTTGAGGAGGTGAGATAAAGAAACAGCCTCATCCAATGAGGTTTTCTATTTGCTGCTGAGACTCTATTTTCAGATATTCATTAATGAGTCTAGTTAATAAGCTTCTACTATTCCTTAGCTACATGATTTGAATTCAGGTGCTGGAGTGTTAAGAGCACTTACTCAGAAGTCTTGGAAAAACTCTCTGGTTTGTCTGGAGAGCCCCGTGCCCACAGTGGTTGACCGGCCTTATGCTTTTCAGAATTCAGGCAGTTCAATAAGCCAAATTCAGAATCTTTGGTCAGCCCCCACACAAAGCTCTCTACCCAGAGAGTGTACTGCTGCCATAAGAGAATGTCTTTACACTCTGGCAGTAACCAGCACAGTGTTTAGTTTAGTTTTGTTTTGCTTTGTATTTTTACTCTAAAATAGCCTTTCTATCCATAGAGCAGATACCTGGACAGCAGACACGCTTGAGGGAGGGGCAGCGTAAGTATGAGAAGAGTAAAGGACATGGCAGCCCCTGATCACCTGGGGACACACACACGAATCTGCAACCTCTAGAGACGTATCTTTCCAAGGCTAAAAAAGGACAGGATTTCAGCAACCTTTTACTGCTCACAAAAAGCAACATGTGAAAAGGACCCAAGGGCAGAGACAAGAGGGGCTGCTGCTGGGAGGGGATGGGAATTGAATGTGGAAGGTCAGAGGTGGGTAGGGCAGGGGAGAGTAGTGGGCTAAAAATGGGGACAACTGTAATTGAACAACAGTAAAAAAATAAAATAAAATAAAGTAGAAAATAGAGTGAGCTACTTGTAGTAAGGATAAGTATTATTTTGCAAAATATTCTTTTCTGTGTATGTACGTGCACTGGGTTATAACATGAAATGTGTCTCTAGCTGTAAGCTAAAAAGTCTGAAAAACACAGAAGCAAGATTTAATTCTAGTGATCATCAACTTCCAGAGCTGAAGAAAAACTGTAGAAAATTACTTCACATTAACAAATGATACATACATAACTAATTTCAGAGGACTAGAATGAACTGACTTGAAATGAAGGAAACAAAAACTGATCTGTGTTTCTGTTTATCAGTCAATGAAAAGGAGGTTTTCATTTTATGAAGCCTTTGTTTTCTCAAGCAGATTTCTCCATGTAGCTAACCCCATATCTGTACATTAAAGGACAGCAGCCCATAATAATCTAAATATTAATGAAGCAAAATGTAATTTTCAATATTATAGGACTTAAATATATCCTTGGAAATTTTTAGGGAATGCTAAACAAGTCTCAGTTCTTCTTATAACACTGTATTATTAACACAAACTTATAATGATGAGTGGTCTATAATATTTTGCTTATTTAATAGAAGCAGTAGAGCAAAGAGAACTACTGGCCTTGTAAACAAGGAGACCACAGGGATATTGCCCATCACTAAAACTCAAATAATTACATCTGATCTGCATGTTTCATGCTCTCTGTTCTGTTTAGAGAGAGGATCTCTTTTTGCTATTGCCTAGTAGTGCTAATATCACATGGGCCCATGTTCATAATACAGAATGCAGCTTTGCAGATTAATGCACACTTTTTTTTTTAACCTTTAAGACACTAGTCGAGTCAAATGAAGCATGATATCACTTATTTCTGATCTAATGGATCTAAAGTTCCCATAGTTTGACAGATATTCTGGCTGAACCTTCTAGAACAGCTCAATAGGGAAACACTACCTGCTGATTCTGGAAATTTTTCTAGATGACCTAAGTATCAGTATTGCAACAAGTCAGGCAAAGCACCAAGAAAGAGCAGATTACAAAAACCTGACTCCCTGTGTTTTTGGTGACACCAAATACCGAATCAATTTAAATGGTAGGGGTCAATGCAGGATGCCAAGGTGCAAGCTCCATAGCAAGGTGACCTTGGTTTTGTTTCAGGCATGATGGTGTATATAAAGTACTCCTTATAAATACATACTTTCAAGTCCATCAGTTCATTTGATTTACACAAAATTCTCTGGGAACCGGGAGCACAAAAAAAGAGAAGAAAAAGAAAACTAAGCCTCATAGAGCCAAAGTGACTTGCCCATGAACACGAACGTGTTGGACCTCTAAGTTGTTTAAGTTCTTTCCATTGAGGAGATCCTAGCACTCTCCCCTGTAGTATCTTGCTTCCCCACCACATTCTCAAGCAGAAATGAGAATAGGGTGAGGACAAGCTTAGAGCTAAGCTGCCTCTATATCACTGAATCCTCAGTGGCTAGGAAAACAGACCCTTTCACAGGTACCCTGGCTGTGGCCGTCTGGGTGTGCTTCCTTCCAAAGCACTGTGGGTACAAGTCCTGCTGAGGTTTTAGGTGCACCTGTTAAACGTCTTCTAATTCTTCAGGAAAATGATCATCTAAATGTTTCCCTCCAGACAGCAAATTCCAGATGAGTAGGGAAACATGCACATGATGAGAAGGAAATACCCCACCCAAGCACATTAACCATCTGCACATGGGTAGCCCAAGGACCAGTCTTGTTTTGCATACAGTCCAACATAAATCTCTCACTAGATTCCTCAAAGACCAAGTAGAGATCATAAAGTCGTCACAACATTCAAAGATTAGCTGTGGAGCAGTGGGACATGTCCACTCTCAGTTCTCACCAATATTCCTCTCTAAACAATCCCTGGTATTTGGAAAGATGAAAAGTCAGTTTGGGGGGAACCCAATGACACATAATCTCTGATCTCATGCAGTCCTAGGTCCAGGCACAACCCCGGGAGAATTTGATTTCTGTAATCACTCAAGGTTTAATAAAATTTTGGGTCTGCATGGAGGTCTCAAGCCGCTATGCTGAACACTTGTATATCTTTAGCAGAGTAAAGCTGGGAACTGGAAAGGAGGAAAGGAGGAAAGGAGGAAAGGAGGAAAGGAAAGAAAGAAAAGAAAGAAAGAAAATGAATGAATGAATGAATAAATAAATAAATAAATAAATTTAGGAAGCCAATTAGAAAATCACTTCTCATTTAAATCTACAGCTTGATTAGTTAGAGATTAGTATCACTTCCTTTACAACTGGGGGAGGGGGCCCTCAACCAGACAAGGGTGGAGGGGTGAATCCCTGAGAGGTCCCTGTGTGAGGAAAGGGACTATTGAATTTAAAAGTCCCACCACAATGATACTACTGTCTTCCTAGACCCGAATTGCATCAACAATAGAGTAAGAAACAAATTCCTAACCCCTAACCTAAACTCACTAAGGTCATCAGACTGAGAAAATAAACACAACAGACACAGTCTTCAGGAAGCCTCCCCAGTCTCTCCTGGCTGGAATACTGTGGCATCTGTACTTCTCTGAGCTGACAGTGTCTCCTCTCCCCAGCTACGCTTGACGATCAGCAAAGGCAGAGACTACGGCTTTTCACCTCATACTACATTTTACAAAGTCTTCAAAAATATCTTTTTAAAATAAGTAACAAAAAAGAGCATTTTCCCTCCTACATTGTCCTCTTGTACCAACTGATACACACATTTTTATCATTTGCAAAGGCAATTTCCTTGCTTTCAAAACGCACAGATATATATCTTCCTCTCCTTATTCCCCCCACACACTAATTACCTCCTTTAAAGTATTACATCTTACCACAACCTCATGAGAAAAATTTCACTGGTAGATGACACACTTATCTGGATTTTGCCTACTTTCTGCAATGTTTTTGTTTTTCTTAATAGTAAAGTATAATTATTTAGTTATAAACAACAGCATTTTAAACAAATACTGTGTGATTATTGTATGTGTCAACCTGGCTAGGCCATGGTACCTATGTACTTGGCCAAACACCAGTCTGAATGTTGCCATGAAGGTGTTGTTGTTTTTAGATAAAATCAACATTTAAGTCCGTAAACTCTGAGTAAAGCAGATTACCCTCCATATTGTGGGTGGGCCTCATCCAATCACTTGAAGGCCTAAGGGAAAAAGACTGAGGTTCCGTGAGGAAGAGGGAATTCTGTCTCCAGACTGCCTTCAGACTTGGGCTACAACATCAACTCTTTCTTGGGTCAGCAGCCTGCCAACCTACCCTGCAGATTTTGAACCTACCAGCCCCCAAAATTACATGAGCCCATTCCTTAAAATGAGACTCTCTCTCTATATCTAAACACATCCTATTGGTTCTGTTTCTCTAGAGAATACTGTTTTAAATAAAGTCTAGTGAAATTACAAAGTTAAAATCATGCCAATAAATTACTAGGTCTATATTAATATTATAGACTTTAGATATTAGGTATAAAGCCAGTAAGTAATCTGATCTGAATTAGAATTATAAAAATTACTATATTAATTTAAATTATTAAAGGGCAGTTATGCCATATCTATGACAATATATCATTTTTAGGCCGAATTATCTCTTTAAAAAATATATACTCAAACTGTTGAACTAAGTAAAGTGGAGTATTTAAGCTTTTTAAAACAAGTGACACTTAATGACATTTATTTTTAAACTTTTTATTCCAAAAAAATAAAAGATCTTTCAATGGATGCTGGCCACATATTACAGTCAGTTCCCTCAATGAGACAGAAGTAACGAGTGTTGTTTCACTGAAGTCAGGGGAAAAATAATTGATACCACTCGACTGTGTAAATAAGAAAGAGAAATGAAGTAATGCACTAAAATGTAGAGCATGAAGTTGGATTCAGAAGTAAAATGCCACCTTTCCAACTCTGTTTTAAATCATAAAAGGTAACAAATAAACAAAAACCCTGGCAAAGTGAGATAGATGCTTCTGAAAATCTAGATAGTGCCTTTGCACCACAATGAAATTTGTACTTGAACATTTTCATTAAGTTCAATTGCTTAAGCTATTGTCTAGCAACTTGCAAATCATATCCTGTCATCATAGCATTACTAGTTTATAACAGTTTGCACTTTTGTTTTAAAAGATTGTTCATAAATATGCTATCTTTGTCACCCCTTTGAGAAATGAATTAGTTGATATTCATTTTATGTATACTAGTCAAAAGGCATTTTAATCCGGCATCAATCAAAACCCTCTCAAATAACAGGAACCTAATAGAAATGCTAGCTTTGAATGGAAATCAGCATGTATCCAGAGTGACTTATTTATTAAAATAATAATGTAGAAATATTGCCTATGAACAATAATCCATAAAAATTAAATAAAATGTTAAAATGACTATTATTGGAATATTGACTTTGACTTACATACCATATTTCAGCAGTTTTAAAACTAAAAGGAATTATTATTTTTACATATTTTGACACATTAGATGTCATTACAAAACAATTGGGAGTTTACAGTTAGAACATTATTGAGAAGCAATGAGCCTCAACTGAGAAAAAAGCTGGATGGAGGCAGCACACAATAAATCATTATTCCAGTTAAACAGATTGTATTCATATTCAGAGTATGACAATTAGCACTTCACAGGAGTTCAAACAAATGTTTTGGTTGAACAGTCTGCCTGGGGTTCTTTCATTCCAGCACAAGTGCAATATCTAGTTTTAATCTATTAATGTTTCATAGGATGCTCTGGCCACAAGCATAGTCTCTGATGCAATTATCACCTTGATTTTGCACAGCTTTATAATACACATGCTGATCAACCAGGAGAGAAATATTACTGATCTAGGAAAGTTCATTTCCTGCAGTCTGGCACAGTACGGATGTGGGTACGCCATCCAGCGGCAGTGAATTATGGATGCCTGCTACTCACATGGCCTTGGTCATCCAGTTCATTGTTGGTGAGCTTGAGCTTGTCAAAGCTGACCACTTGTCTCATCCAAGTCTCTCCCGAGGCAGGCGAGTCTGGATGAATGTACACCCGGGGTGGCACGGGGGAGTCAGCGTTTCCAGCCACCATCCACTTGGAGCTGTGGTAAACATACCTAAACGACAATGACAAGGCTCAGTGTGTGGACTATTGTTTTCTTGGAATTTCCAACTCTGTAGAATCAGACAAAGTTTTAAATCTAAAATACAATGATGTGTTCTTTACATCCAATGCATATAAAATAAGATTTTGACAACTTTTCAAAAACTCTCTGAGGCGGCAGTTGGCCTACTGACCACAAAGTGATGTGTTAGTGAAAATATGCATATCATCACTACCATAAATACAAGTATCCTGATTCTCAAGAATCACACTCATTCATCTTAGCCATTCTGTCTATGCTCTGATATTTTCCATTTTTCATCTGGAGAGTCAATTGACATGAGCAACTGTTAGGTTGTCAAGCTCACCTTTAAGTGAATCTCAAAAATACATGAAAGTTATATCTAGAAGTGTCCCACTTCCTTTACCACTTCCCATTTTAGACTTATGTACAGGCTGATGAAATAGATAGCAGAAAGGCATTGGGAAATTGTTAGAAGTTTCAGTAACTTTTATTTTCAGAACAAAAAAGTTTTATCTATTATCATTTAGAACTACTTTTTCTAATTCCATTACATTTAAAACTAAGGATAAAGTATTCAGTTTAATTTTAGAAGTTTGTATAATCATAAAATGTAGAATTTTCTCCTATATTTCTCTTTCTTAACTGTTATAAGAAAATTCTGTAAATAGCTTTTAAATACCACTAATTAAAGTATACATAAAACTTTGAAAATGATGGTATATATAATATTACTCTCCTAATTACAAGACAAAGCATCCTATTCTGTTTGTGTCAAAACTATTGACTCTAAAAATAATACATTTAAATCGCAATGCTTCAAGTAATAGAATCATAATATTGAATTCTATTCAGATGATTGTTTATTAGTGTTAAGTAAAATACACCAATTCAAAAACTAGAAACTAGTATGTCAATGACTGACTTAGAAAAGGATAGAAAATAAAATTACTTTGTATACTTAGGTGTTTTTATTCCATTTGTGTTTTAAAATATGACATAAAATGTAAAACAACAATTTACAAATAGTCTCAGAAAATTCTACCTGTGTAGTATATAAATTTCTTTTTAAAATAGCATAAAACGTTTTCATCACATCTCTGGTAAGACCCTCAGTTTCAACTATGGTCACATATTTCATTCTATTTTGAGCTCAAAATGCCTTCTATTCTTTAATTCCTTTTCTTGGGTAAAAAATATATAGTCACAAAATTAAGAACAAGTTTTTTAATTCCCTTTTTTTGGTGTAGTGTGGTTTCAATAAATAAGTTCCTAAGTGTATAGGCTTTTTTGAATATTAATTTTATATTCTAATAAGTCACAATCATTTTTACCTTGACAAAATAGCATTCTCTGATAGCAGAGAATAAGCCAATTTTTTTTCCTGTTAGAAGCACTAACAGAAAAGAGTCGAAAATCAAATGCAAATCTTGGAAATGCAACAACAACGACAACTGCACTATGGACAGAGTTATTACCAAAATAAAGAGTAATATGCTCTATCAACTGAAAAAGAATGCATATTGAACAGATTAAAAACCTACACCCACTAAGAGAATAAATGTTACATGCTACATTCTTTGTGAAACACTGTAATTACAAATGCTAAAAACAAATTTCTTGGGAAGTAATGTAACTGAAAGCAAATTTATGTTTTATAACTTGATCATTTAAAAATCTGGCATCTTAATACTAATACTTGAAATTATTCTTGCTTTATGTGAAAATAATAAGAATCAGGAAGGTAAAACAAACCATCCAACCTATATGGAAGAGATCTGGAGGAAGAAAGACAAGATGAACTTAGAAGAGAAAGGAATAATTTCTAAGCTTATTAAGAACTACATTATTTTCCTTGGCATGGAACCCACATTAGAATATGGATTTTAAACCAAGTGTATTTAAAAAAATAAACTTCAATGCCTTCTAACTTCTCTCATGCAGTAGATAATTTTAGCAAAACTCCCTGGATTATTTAATTAAGTAATATAATATATACACAAAACACAAATAATGAACCTATCCTTTTTATTAACCATTTTTTTAGTATTCCACATGTGCCTGTACTAATTAAATCGATATACTTTGACACCATAAACCTTTTTCCAAAAATCAACTCCCTAAATTTTAAGAAGTGATAAAAGCCAAATTTGATTTCATTTAAAAACTTACCAAATAAAACAACAAAACAAAAACAAAGAAAACCAAAATTTAGAGCAGCATTTTCTGGCTTGCTACTCAAAATTTCCTTTTTTAAATGGTAGCATTTTTAACTTCTCAGAAAAATAAAAAGCATCATCATTAAAAATTATTGATTTGCTTACTTGCAGAAGAAAAAGAGCAAAGATTATTGAAGAATGTATATCTTTTCCAACTTTACTTGATGTTTATATAAATATATTCTCTTTCAAAATCCAAATACTACAGATTATTAACTACTAAGCAAAAACAACACTAAGATAATTAATTCATTACCAATTTAAATGCCTTAATATCATAATGAATTATGAAATTTTATTTTTCTAAATTGTAAAATATCTTTAATCATTTTCTCAAGTAAAGAGGAAAAGCTTGCAGACAGGTACCATTTTGAATGTAACCAGACAAAAGGAATTTATTTAAAGATAAAAATCACAGAGAAAATAAATATTTCACTAAATATTATGTATATGTACAAACTTTACTTAACATTTCCTCTCAAAATTCTAATTAAAATGTAAATCGATATTCACTTGGTTTAGCAACACTAAACTGGCCCCTATTAAAAGTCTTCAGTACTTAAAAAGAGATTTCTGTATCTATGGAAAGCAAAACAAAAACTAAGTTTCCACATTTACTGTAAGAAAAGGCATCCTCTGGCTAATGCATCTGAACTGGATTATGGATCTGGGAATTCTACAGGCTTTGGGAAACAAACATCATAGTTACAGACCAAACAGACATAACCTAGTGTCTTCTTTCCTCTTGTACCCGTTCAGTCACTGTACCTGTATCTTTTGTTGTCCACTGGCACAATATCCATGGCAATATAATATTGCTGATGAGGATCTAATCCTGAGATCTTCACTCTCATTGCTGGAAACATGCGCCTATGCACAAGGGAGGAGAGAAGAAAGGATCTGGCTTTTGTTTTTGTTTGTGATTACACATGGAGAATGAATAAGCCAAGAAACCTTGAGAATCTGTATTTTTCATATAAACTAACTTGTAGCATTCACTTTGGTCATTTAATTCAAAGAATCAGAACACAGGACATAGCAAAACTGAGACTTTCAAATGTAATCGGTTGTAGCCTATATTTGTGTTCTGTGTTTACTGAAATGTCAGTATAGCTAAAAGCAAAAGAATTTTATACACTGAAGGAGTAAAGGCACTAAAGGAAGCACTCCTAAAAAAATCAATAAGCATATTTACTTTAGTAACACAATTAATAAAATGTTCCAAATGGTAGAAATAGAAATTTTGAATTTCTAAAAGTGATAAAATATATTATAATGTGAAACTTTAAAAGGGTTATAAAAGCCCACAAGGAGCCAATGTGCCATGCTATAACCAAACAATATGTTCTTTATTGAGACAGGACTTCCTGTCTGCAGCATGGTAGAGGTGAAGTGCAAAAGTTGCTCCAAATTTGAAAGGTACAGTAAAACTTCTTTATTGAAAGCAGAAACTAAACACAATGTATATTTACCAAATCATTCCTTCCCCCACCATAACCTGATAACACTTTCTTATTTAACCACGCTTACTCAGAACACTGCTAATTAAAACAAGTGAAAATCGGAATTTCTCTTGGTGTCCCATAGATAAGTGTCATAGGAGATGCTAAACTAAATGCACTATCTTTTTAAAAGGGCACAGTAGCAAGGAATACAACAGCAATTTTTTGTGTGTATAAAAAAAAACAAATAGAGCAGTTCTTTCTTTTAAAAAAATCTTCCATCTAATGACTTATGTCCAGGACCTTCCAGCTAATCTAATTTTTTGCTCATTTACTTTATAACACCAATTTTAATACTGTTATTTACCAATGTTTTTTCTGTAACAATAATGCCATTAAAGACCACTTGCACAAAAAAAGAAAGTCCATTATTCCCAACTAGGCATGAGAACAGTTTAATACGCTGGCTGTTTTAGTGTTATTTCTGTGCACCTGTAAGATAAAGAGTAAAAGTCTTTAACTACATCCTTTATAAGACAACTGTTGCTTTGTGTTGTTGAAGGCTGAATTTGGATCATTAATAATAGCTCTGTGAAAATGTAGAAGGTAGCATATGGATTCAATAAAATATGTTTTTGTAATTTCTAATAAGTTTGGATACTTTTATGCTACCCAGGTTTTTGCCATGTGTACTCCCTAAAAGAGATGTGTGTGCTTTTTACATTCCTTTTAAGGAAGATATTATTCATAGATTTCAATGCACTACATGAACTGAAACCTTTAAAATGCAAATATTTCTCCAATTAATGTGATCTGGCCAACAAAGTCCACTTATTTTACTGAGGGATATGTAAATTTCACTTTCAAAAATGAATATAACTACTGGCAATATTTTTTTAAAGAATTCTTCAGCAAATTTAGACTAATGTGTTGGATTCCATCTAGGAAAAACAATGTTAACTACGTAACTGTGGATCTACAAAGTACTTTTTAAAAATCAGGATAACCACTTTTAAAGGAATTAAGCATGTATTACCAGGGATTACAGTAACTTTTCGTCCTAGTCGAATATCAAAATAGCACAACACACCATGTTCTCACATTTCAAGGAAATCTTTTGATAAAGAACCGATGTGTGAGTTTCAATCAGAAAAAGCAAAATTATAGTTTGCTAAAAACTAAACTGCCTTTTTAAAAGGCGGGGGCCTGGGGCGAGGTAATGTGTTCCATAGTACCAGAATCGAGAACTGGAGTCTAAATAAATGCCTGGACAGAAGTAAATCTGAACACGAATCTTTAACCACCCCGCAGGCAGAGTATCAGTCGAAACAGCTACCACACTGGCGGTGACAGAGACTTTCTCCTCAGCACCCATCCAAAGGGAGGGCGGTCGGACCGTGCCCCTCACCGGCAGCACTCCGGGCTAGGCAGGCGAGGCCAGTCTCAAAAGTGAACCCCCACCCAGGGCCTGGTCCGGTCCGTACGGAAATGCTAACTAGAGACACCCCCACCCTTCCTACCCCCCCAAAGCGTCCGTTGTGGCCAGGGCTGAGGGCCGCTCGCGCCAGCTCGCCCTTTACCTGCCCGCCTTGGTGATGATCATCTCCGTGCCGATCTCGTGAAAGCGCTTCCAGAGCTCAGCTCCCTGAAGATCCACGCGCGGGGCCTGCGGCGAGGGCAGCGGGGTCCCGGGCCTGGCCAGGGCGGGCACCGGGGAGCCCTTCCGGGAGCCTCCCGGGGACGCCAGTGGGGAAGCGCCCTGGACGAAGCCATCCTCACAGCCTCCTGGGCAGCAAAGGGTAGAGAGGGGTAACCAGTGAGGGCTCCAGAGGGCAATCTTGATGGGGAGACAGACCTCGGGAGGGAGGCAGGGGGCACGCAAAGGACCAGGAGAAAAGGGGGAACTTTCCGGTCGTGATGTCCTTCTAACAAACAGGTCTATGGTTAAACACCCGCACTGCCCGCCGAAGAGACGCTCGACGCCCCAGTGGGGCCCTCTGGGCCCCCAAGTCCCCAGTGCACCCCGCCTCCGCTCGGTCGAGGCCCGAAAATAAGTTTCGCGCGGCCACGGGGATCTGGGATGAGCGCCCAGCGGAGCATGGGTCGGGTCCCGGAGTTCAGATTCCCGGGGCAGACGCCGACTCACCCCGCGCCCCGAGCGCACGGGGCGAAAACGCCCAGTGCTGGGCGCCCGGTGTTGGGAGTCAGGGCCTCCCTTCTCCGCGGGCGTCTGAAGCGCCTGGCTTCGGGCTGGGCCGAGGCGTCCTCTAGAAACACTTCAGACTCCGCTCGCGCCAAACTCCCCGGTCGCCCTGAGCGTCTTAGCCAAACAGCTAAGGACCGAGAAGAGCGCGAAAAGCAAGCCCACGGCCGCGGTCGGCCTGGGCCGCGGGAAGCCAGCAGGGAAGGGCAGGGAAGGGTGCAGCTACCCCTCGGGAAACCACGCTTGCAGCACGCCGCCCTCTTCCTGGTTTGCCCTGATGGCTCAGGCATTCGTTCCGGTTTGGGAGGCAGTTATGCCGCCGCTCTCTCCACCTCCTTGCTTTTAAAAGCTAGGAAAGAAGATAGAGCGCCTACAGGCTGAAACCCGCCGTGAGGCAGAAGCGAAAAGCACAGATCTGCCCCGCGGAGCGCGGAGAACGGCGGCGGCAGAGGGCGCGGATCGCCGAGCGGGAGCGGCAGCAGCCCGAGGTGCGAGGCTGGAAGCGGCGTTCTAACCGTCTGGAGGACAACACGAGTAGCACTGCGACAGCCACCAGGGCGGCGGGCGCTCCCTGACACCCACGGCTCACGCGCTGATAGCTGAGTTGCCTCGGGGGCGCAGGAACACCGCACTCGAGCACGCCCACCACTCGCAGGAGTTCAGGTCCTGCGCGGCCGCGCGGACCCGCGGACCCGGGGAGGGTACGCGCCGCGAAGAAGTTGGGTGGCAAGTGGCCGACTCACCCGCGGCTCCACGGGAGCCGCAGCTCAGCTCCAGGTCCGCGCAGCTCCGGGCGGGCCCGGATGCCGCCCCGGCCGGCGGCGGGGGCGCAGCGCCTTCGTCTCCTTCTGAAGAGCCCTTTTCGCCGCCGCGGCTGCAGCCTCCGTCATCTACCGCCCCGGCCGCCTCTTCCGCGCCCAGCTTCCGCCGCTTCTTCTGAAGCTGTTGCTGCTTCTCTGCGCCGATCAGCGCCTCCACGGAGAAGGCGTGCGCTTTAAGGCTTAACATGCTGCACGGCGAGCCCCTCCGCTTCTCGGCCATCCCCGCCGCCAGGCGCCCGCCCGCCCCTCGCTCATATACACTCACGCAGGCACACGCGCACACCCGCTCTCCTTCCCCTCCAAAATTTGAACGACTCTTGGGGCCTCCCGCAGGCCGAGATCTGCCCCCTTCCCCGCCGCAGGCAAAAAAAAAAAAAAAAACAAATTTGGCGTTTCCTCTTTCTCGCTTGTGTTGGGATCCGAGGAACTAACAGCGCGCCCGCCAAGTTTCCCTTGCTCGGTCTCTCGCGCGCTCTCTCTCACTGATGCACTCCTTCGCTCCCACCCCGTCCACCTCTTCCTGCTCTTCCAAGATCTGCCTCGACTGATGCGCCAAAGAGCACTAACATGGGTAAAAAACACTCTGCGGACACAAATTAGGGATTGTAATTGAAATTTGTTGCCTTGATCTGTCAGCACTTCCAGTCAGGAGAGCGGTGGGAAGAACTTGCTCATTAGTGTCAATAAAGCGGCGGGGGTGGAGTGCCGGGCCCTGCCAATCACCGCGGAGGCCGGCCAGTCAGGAGGCGCCGACTCCGCGCAGCCCGCGCCCACTTCCTTACAAGGTTGCAAAAAACCTAGAGCGAAAAGCGCCGCCGTCTGGCTTGGACGTGCCAACCCCCGGAGAGGAACAGGGTCAGCCTCTTTGCGTCCAGCCCAGGCCAGCCCCAGTCCCCGGCTTTCCTCAGCAGGACCTGGAACCGCTGAGGCGTCTGGCTTTAAACCCAGATGATCACCAAGTTAAACTATCAAGAATATTTTTAAAAACCGTAAACTCCCTTATCAGTTAATACTGTTACAACTCAGAACATTTCGAGGAGTAGGGAGAATTCACAACCACCAGGCCCATTTTTTTTTTTTCTCATTTAAACATTCCTGCGCCTACTCGTTGCCTGGCAAGGCACTAGATGTGCTTATTTTTTGTTTGTTTATGTTTTATTTGGTGGATTTTTCTTGGGGAGGGGAGTAGGAATCAAGATATATTTGAATTCATTATATTTATGAGAACAAAATAAGCTCAGCTCCTCATAGGAGTCCTTTTCTTACAAGCAAAATAGTCAAAAATGTAGGTCGTTGGATTTAAATTGTGTGACTTTAATGATGAGGACTTAGTTTTAAAACCCCTAAAATCTTTGCAAAGTGAAATAAATTTTAAGATGCAATTAAATTTCTCATTGCAGTGTTTTGAAATGTTTCTGTGATTTAACCTAACTTCAGATTTGCCCTGCTTTGGACAATTTGCCATTTTTCTCCTCAGGTTTTTGAAGAGCCAATTTGTTTCTTTTTAAAAACAAAAGTTTTAGAAAGAACAACAAGTTTTAAACAAATAATAATGAACATATATCTGTACAGTTTTGTAACTTCAACTCGACTTTTTGTCAGGATTAACAAAAAATGGGTTTGTTTTAACTACAGCAAAGTTCTGTGGAATAAAACTCATGCTGCATATTACTCTTAAATCTTTGATATAAAACAGACGGCAAAGGATTGTTTTTCCTCTCCCTTGTTCAATTCAACCTCCACAACTCTTGGCTACGCTATTATCTCTGACTTCTCTTTAAGCTTTCAGAAGAGTGATTCAGGGAGTGGTTTTGCCACTTCGATTGTTTTACTGAAGCTCGGAAAACGCGAGGTTCCTCCAAGACAACCTTCAGAGCTGGAACCCGAGCTGGCGCTCCCAGACGCCCTCCTGTTCTCACTGCGGGGTAGAGTCCGACAGCCTCAGGGTCAAAAGCGATTCTGTGACACTCTAGGGGGAGAGGCCCTTTTAAAGGCTTGAGAGACGGATTCAACTGGGAGGAGTGTTTTGCATTTGTAAAAAAAAAAAAAAAAAGGCTTTGCAAAAGACACCGTAGGGCCTCCAAACTCCACGGCGCCCCAGGCGGGTATTAGAACTTTTAAAGCGCAAACTGGGTTTCTGAAGCCTAGTCGAGTGCTGGCTAGGGCCGGAGAGAGCAGAGGACGTCTGGAGGGCTTGGGCCGGGAGTGGGAGTGGGTTAGGAAGGGCGGGGGCGGCGGGGGAGTAGCGCGGACTGAGCAGGAAGCTGCGCTGCGAGCTGTGCGTGGCCCTGGCGTCTGTGGCCAGTATCAGCGGTCAGGCAGAACGAAGGGTCTCGCTCTACTCCAGGCTCTTGGTAATCCGAAGCTAGAGCTAGACCCTTGGATCTTGCGAGCCAGCCTTCAAGCTCGGAGTCTCGGAGGCGCTGAGGCCGAGGGCTGGAGTAGCCGGGATCTCAGGCCTACTAGAGCCCAGCGGCAGGGCTAGGAGGAGCTGCTGGTACGCGCGGAAACCGGAGTCCGCCTGGGACTATCGCAGTTTCCAGAGGCGAAGCCAGCTTGGTAGACAGGTTCTTGTCCATTTGTACTCCTCGCAGCTCAATCGACATAGAAGGGACTACATGGGCCTGCAGGACTCTCCCGGGATCACTCAGACCCAAGGCCTACTCAATGCTTCCGACACTTCTTTCGCCTTTACTCGGGGCAGCAAGGGGCGCAGACCCCAGAAGGCGCGAACGTGCGGGAAATTGTGTCCACATAGACGACAAGCTGGAAAGCCGGGCCTCAAAGATACTCACAATGCAGGCAGACTGCATCCCTTAGAAAGAATCCAGGTGTGGACTGGGCTCTGGGAACAAGACGAAGGCGTGGTTCCCTTTAGTCAAGGTCTGGCTGGACTTGGCGAAACAGTGACGGAGCCACACCGCCGCAGGCCGCCTCCTGCAGCCCTAGAATCAGGCTCAAGCTCCGGAACCCAACAGGAACAGCAGCCCCTCCCCACAACGACGCACCCCCCCCGCCCCATCTCCCTCCCCCCGGTCGAGCGGCGGGTCTCAGATCTCACGGTGACCTGACCTTCGCTCCTGAAGTGGGGGCGCCAAACCTCTCCCCGGAGCGGGAGGGAAGGAAGGCCGGGGACTGCAGGAGGGCTGAGTCTTGGCCTTTGGAGTGATGGCAAAGCTATGGACCTAAAAAGGTGTTTTCTCAAAAGTGTGGCACATGTGTGCAGGGGCCGAGCCAGGGCCTTGCACAATGCCAGTCAAGAGAGCAACAGAAACAGGAACAGGAGCACATTGGCCGGAGAAAAGCACAGGCGGGTGTGCATCTACCTGTGTATGTGTGTGGCTGCGTGTGTGTGCACCTGCGCACGAGTGAACATGAGTGGGGATGTCTATACCGGGGAGCGTGTGCCTCCCGTCAGTTTTAAGAGAGAAAATATCTTTTCTTGGTATGAGCTACGTTAAAGAAACGATTAAAACTGACTGACACTGTCAGGCCTCTGGCAAAACTAGCCTGGCTCTATTTCAAATGAAAGTCACCCAAGGAAGACACTATCGGAGCGTGTCTGTCTCCACTACGTGGGTGAAAGGGAAGGGCAGAAAAGCCTTGCGTGTCCAGGTCTGGGAGCATGGTACCTAGTGGAATCCATTTTCAGACAGAAAGCACAACTACCTGGGGCAGAGGCGGGTGAGTTTTAAAGAGCATATCCGGTTCCTCCTCCTTATTTTTCTTGGTGCAGTTTAAAATTGGGCAGTTTCATAGACACAGACAACAGTGTGGTGATTGAGGGGAGAGGCAGGGGGCAAAGAGGGACTAAAGGGCAAGGGGGAAAATACAATAAATAATAAATTAATCAAATTGGGCAGTTTGGAAAGATTCTTTTTTAACGTGCATTCCTTGCCACCCCTCTGTGCTTTCTCAGCGTGGGGGAGGGAGTGGGCGTGGGGGTGGGAAGAAAGTGAAAACTTGTTATTTCATACTACCTGACATCTACTTGCATTTTCTTTATAAGCAATTATTATTTCTAAATTAAAAAATCGTATGTGTCAGGATTTCATTCTCTAAGTAGAGCTTTTTTTTTTTTAAATAGTTGACAATCGTCATTAGAGTTTCTACCTTTAAATCTTGTTTCCCAGACTCCAGGCCCGACACAAGGAGGTAATCCCTGATGTACACAAAAGCCTGTTCTTGGCCCCTGGAGTTGAGGCTCATCAGCTTGTACCAGAATTTCCGAAGGGGCAAGATCGGGACTTCCTTCCCACCCATAAGAAGATGTTTATTATTAGCTGAAAGATGAACCCAGATGAGAAATACAGAAATAGATGAGAGAGTGAAAGTGAGCGACGACCCAATCCAAGCACCAAAAAGGGTACTTCTCTAGCGGCATTACTTTGGAATTTAATCTGGGAAGGAATTACATCCTCACCAGGAGCATTGGACAAGCGAAGGCGCGCTGAGTCACAGGACAGCGCTACACAAGCGGTCTGGGGGCTTCCTGTCTCCTACCTTCCTTCCCCTACCTGTTCCCACTCTCTTCGTTCTCTTGGCACATACGCTTCTTCTCACCTCTCTCTCTCGGATCTGGGTTAATAAAAATAATAAATTACAACCTGTGTACATTTACAAAGGCTGCGGGAATAAACCCGGTGGCCAGGGGCCGGACCGCTGCGCTCTTGCCGGCCTCCTGCCTGCCGAACTGCCGGCTGCAGCTGCAAACCCAGGCCCGGTGGAGAAAGAGATCCAGTGCCGCAGTTCCTCGCCGCTCGCTCCTGTTGCGGATTGGCACACACACACTACACCTCCCCACGTGTTGGCGACTCCTGACTACCCCTGATTCCACATATGCTGCGACCGAGTCCCCCTACAAAATAACTCGCGTGGCCCACAGAAGAGCCCTTTCGGGCTCCGCGGCACCCAAACGCGGTTTCGGCCAGGAAAGACTCCCTTCCAGTGCTGTTTTTTCCATCGATGCACACTTCTCACTGTGGCTTAGCAGAGGCGCGAGGTCTGGGCAGAGCCAAAGGAGAGTGTACTTTGAAGGTGAACTTGCCCTCATGCCGCTCTCCCTCCCACCTTCAAGTTCACCAGCTTGAGGAAGAGAAAGAAAGGGTGGAGGGAAGGGACCTGCGACTGATCTAGCGGCGGGCGGTGAGGAAGTACGGAATCTGTGATGTGTCCAGAACGAAGCTCATTCGGCTGAGCTAGTGAGCTTGCCCACTTATGTCCAATTTCCAGTAGTGTCTGCTCTGCCTCCAGACAATATTGCAGTTATTTTTCACCTTGTGCGAGAAAACCCGCAGCCTTCAATTCCTCTTTCATCGACCCACATTCCTCCCACAATCCTACAGTTAGGGGTTAGCAACAGAAACGTCCACGAAGGAGGCCACACTTGTGGCTATCGCTAATTGCCTGATCCAACTATAAGATGTCTCAAAGGAGGCAATGAAATTAACACCAGGTGTAAATGAATACCCAAAGATGGGTAGGGGACATTGCTGATACCAATACCGCATAAATCGATTTGGACATAGATCACACTGAGATAATTAATGGGGAAATCAAGTAATATTCTCTAAGTAGTTAATGAACACTTTAATAGTTTGTGCTATGTGATGTTTAAATTGATATTAAAATATGCAGCTTCATACTCTTTGATTTAAATATTTAATGTTATTTCCCCCATACACAGATATTATCTGCTGGTTTAACATGAACTTAAAATGCAACCAAGTGTTCCTATTTAGGCTCTCTTTAAGAATCACTAGGTATGGTGTTTAGCTTTTTATAAAAATCATTACACCCTCTAATTGGCTGTAAATTGGGCCCTGTTCTCATATTTCACATCTGTAGATACTAACAGTTTTTAAACAGTGGAAATTCTGTGCACATTTATATAATCTGCTGAAAGTATAAACAATGAAGAATGTGGCTGGAATTTATTCATATTTTTGTACTGACAGATGAGGCATTACAGTTTCAGCTGAATGAAAGAACTTTTAACAGATTAATTTAAAGCTAGCACTGGAACTGCATAAAGAGAAGAGAGCTATTGAAAAATAGTATTAGCATTAGGAATGAACCCTGAATTTAAAAACATGGGCAAAAATATTGACAAGCTATGACTTTTCTACATGACTTTTGGTTTGTTTTCGTTTTTGCTTTTACTTGTGAAAACTCTCCCATCCTTTAACACGTGTATCATAAACAATTAAGATAAGTGAAAAAGCTGAGGGTTTTTTCCCTCTTTGCTATATAAAATACTAAACTCTGTCTCAAAATAATCTTACTGGAATATTCTTCCAACCTGAGTTTTCAGGAAGAGGCAAATGAGAATCTTTAAGCAAAAGACTGAAGAGCAGTAATATGTACATTTAGACATTTTAGAAATGTTGCTTGTAAAGAATCATCAGCATATACAATACTGCATTTCTCAATTACTGCATTTCCAAATTCAGTCTCATGAAGAAAGGGGGAGGGAAAAAAAAGCTATCTCCATTTATGCATAATTGGTGATGTAAATTTAGAATAACTAGCATTTCTAGTAAGACCAGTGCTTTTTTATGTTAACCTTTAGACTTTGGTGCAGGTTCCTTCTCAAATTACATAAAATGTACTTTAAGAAGCACTCACTACCTGCTACAGATGTCCAAGAAAAACTGAATTATGGAAGTCGGAAACATATGGCAGTTGCCTATTGCACAAGGAAGGTACATATGAAAGTTATAAATTTCTTTCTTTAAGTCAGCATTGTAAACGCATTTTATAGGGTTCACAGTATGTATTACATCTGTAGATTTAATTTTTTGAATATATATTTTGGAGATATTTGTAGTTTGGAATTCTAAGAGAAAGAACTCATCTCTATGTGTCAGAAATAAAGAAAAAATCAACAAATAAAAATAAATATGTGGATAGGCAAACATTTTTCTTTTAATTTCCCAGCTGGTTATACTGAAAAAGACATCAGACCATCTATTGGCAAAGGGTTACTCATGACACAGGAGTCACCCTTCAGAAGAGATTGCTGCATTTATTGAGTTCTCACTCACTCGGGAAGAAGCAGAGATGTCACTTGAGCAAAGCCAGCTTGAGGCAGATATAAAAATCACCAAATTAAGATTTGGAATAGGCAAATGTCAAAACCTCCCCAATTCAATTTGCTCATGAGAAAATTTTCCCACTACTTTCTGCCCTTTTCTCTGTCAAAAGATTAATTTCACTTAATTCCACATTTTGATTGCAATCATAATTTAATAGTACATATTCAGTATTATCAATGGATATCAAGTACTCTCAAATACGAGGGTATCTTCCTTTAAACCTTCAAAGTTATTTCAAAATAATCCCTCCAATTTTCTACCTGAAGCCCCCTGTAGGATCTTTAAATTTAATTTTAATTTGTGGATTTTAAGAGTCACAGCTCTCTAGTTCCATTTTATTTGGAGAAATGTTAGAAGCAGGTTATGTGAATGGTCCTTGGTCAAAAAGGAGTTTAAACAAATATATGCTTGTTCTGATCCCCTAGGAGTGAGGCAGGTGCCTAAAGGTAAGGTCGCCGTGGGGTCACGTCCACAAAACCATCCTCAGACTTCCGTTGCAGTAGAGCAGGAAAAAAAGGCCCAGGGGTATTTCAGCTTTGTTGTACTAGAATAACATTTACTGCCGGGGAGTGGATGCAAAATAGCGGTAGATGCGCTCTTCCCAGATGTTAAGTTTTACTTGGTTGCGTCTTGAGTTGGATTTGTGCTTATTTGCTGAGTGGCCGTCTGTGTGCATTTTCTCTTCTCCAGCTCCTGCCTCACTGAAGGCTATTCCTGGCCAAGCTTTTGACCACTGGGTCTATGTGGGGCTGTAAGAAACTGAGCTTTCATTATGGGGGGCCTGCAGCTAGGGGTGGAGAGGAATCCTTGAGGCAAAAAACAGACTCAGATTCTTCCCATCTATTCACAGCAATTTGGAAACAAGGAAAGTCCCAGGGAAATTTCTGATTTCCTTTTTTTTCCCATGTTTTAAGTCTCTTCCAGAGCTCCCTTGAAGACCTGCCCAGGCCATTCTGCCCCCCACCCCGTTAATATTTATAATTGGAGCTTTTCAAGGGAGACCCCTAAAATAGCATTTATTATTCATGATTATTTAATCACAAAAACAGCGATAACAGTAAAAATAAATAAATAAATCAGTGCAGTTTCCAAGGGCACCCTAGAACCCCTGGGGGAGGATCCGGCTGGTAAAACATTTAGGATTTCTCGTTCTCCGTGTGGTTCCGCGACTAAAATTAAAATCCAGTCTGAGTTTCTGAAGCTCGTTTTGCTTTGGTCAATATCTGCGTTTTATTTCATTTTGTTTCCTTTCCCTTTTCGGTTTGGTGCCTTTTCTTTTTTTCATTGCCGAAGACAATCTGATTTACAGTTTGACTGAGAGTTGCATTTCTGTTTAGAAGGTGAAACGTCCAAGTCAGTTAGCCAAATTATTCCCCGACGGCTCCAACATTGCGCCAGAGTCCCAGAGTCAGTTATTTTTATGTCTGACTGTATTTCACATGTGCAGGGTGATAAATAAAACGCGCCTCAAGCTGCAAACTATCTTAGTGTGTTGAGGTACAATTGACAAAAATTAAGCTATCCAAAGCGTCGGGGTTCCTGAGAGCGCCTGGTGCATAAATCAGCGTTGCGGCGGCTTCGGGAGGCTGCGCACTCTATGCCGCGCCCGCGGCCGCTGAGACTTTCAGCGAAGTCTGGGCTCGCCTGGCCGGAGGGGTTGGGATCCGCCACGGGTAGGCGAGAGCGGATCGGACTAGGTCTTGGGTTCAGAGTTATCTAAGGAAGGGTCATGTTTGGGGAGAAAGGCATGATCCCGCCTAAGTAACCTACTAACTCTCCATTTAGGATTCTCCAGTGGGGTGTGTGAGTGAAATAAAGACTTAGACAAACTTGGGAAGGGGGGCTGAACAGGGAGTAACAACCTCCGACTCTCTCTGGATACCAGAGGAGTTTCTCTGATTGCTCTAGTCCCTTGAAAGGGGAAGTCTTAGCTATTAACAATTAAACCCTTTTTTACGGGAAATCAAGAAAGGCGCCCTGGGAAGCTCTCTGCAGCAGCGGCGCTGATGCTGCCCGGAGTCCGGAGTCCTGGTGGTAGTCACTTCCCAGTGCCCTCACCGCACGTGGGGACCTGATCTGGCAGAGCCAGCATTCCCTCCCCCGTGGTGATAAGCCCGCTCCGCGCCCTCGGGACTGGTGGGCGAGGTAGGGCGGAGCGGGAGTGGGTGGGAGTGGGTGGGAGTCTCGACCCGGCTCTGATAGCAGGGACAGAGGCGAGCCACCTCGGGTAGTCTGACTCGCGCTCAGTGGCCGCAGGGAATAGAGGCCTCTGGGTCATTCGCGGGGGGTGGGGAGGAGGATCGGGTTGTTGATAAGTGCAAAAAACAGCCCTCATGGTGCTAAGTGCACAGTAAGTGCGAAGAATAAATACATCACCTCCCCGGGCGTTGGTCTTGAAAAGGCCTCTCAGCCCCCTGCCGTTCAGACCCAGCTGAAGGTTATTGATTACTGGGGGCGCCGGCGCTGCGCCTGCACCTCCTCCAGCCCGCAAAACCCGCGCGCAGCCCCGGCCCGCGCGCGCTCCTCGGACAGTGCGGCACAGGGCTCCTGCGGTCAAAAAACCCCCAGAAACAACCCAGACTCACTAGACCTCCTCTTCGCGCAAACCGAGTCCTGCGCCCCGCCACACCCTGCCAGAGCACCTAGGGAGGCGACCAAGACCTTACACAGGGCGTTCGCGGCGAGTGTGAACTGTGCGTGCGCGTGTGTGTGTGTGCGGCTGTGTGGATGCCCCTCGGGCTGGCAGTCTCGGGCGAGAATGGAAATGGGTGGAAGAGAAAGCTATGATTGGCTTATGTACATCTGAATTAAAAGTTTCCTTTTAAAATAGGTCAAAGTGTGAAAACCTAAAGCCCTGGGCGGGGAGCTCTAGTTTCCGGGGGTGGGGGGGCGCGGGCTCCGCTTTCCTGCAGGCGGCGCGGGGAGCTGAACATCCACTGCTGAGCTATGGTGAAGGTGTCCCTGGAGCTTCGGCCTCTTTGTGGCTCTGCGGCGTACGCCTCTTCTCGCCCTGTCTCGGCGGTCCAGGGCTACTGCTGACCTCGGCTGTCTTGCGGACCACGGTCTCCTCCCCCGAGGGCGTAAACCCGAATTCACCTCGGCCTCTGGCTTGGGCCTGAGCACTGGCCCTCGGCTCGCCCGGGTCTAGGTGATTCTGGAACGGGCGGAGGCAGATGGATCTCGCTCAAGACAGGATTCTGCACGGATTTGTTTCGTGACCCTGAGCACTTTATGGCCTCAACCTCCACAGCGTTACAAAGGGGATAATAATCCTTGCCAGACTCTCCTTCCGAGTGGTGGTGGCATACTATATTCAGGTGGGGGGAAGCGGGGGTTGGTAGAGGCAAATATCCCGCTGTGTTCACCGAGGGTCCGGATTTGGGGGTGGAAATTGGGAAGATTCAGGCCTCGGTCTGGACCTCCCCGATGAAGGGAACTCTTGGCGATTAGGTTCCTCGGAGCCCGCCAAGCTTTGGATGGATGGGAAGGGCCGGAATGGGTATACGAGAAGCCCGTGGGGACCGTGGTTAACACTGTCCCAGCTATGCCTGGGGCGGAGCAGCTTCGCCGGGTACTTTCCACAGACTCAGGCGGCCCCCATGCCCTTTGCTTGGCTGGGTACCAATCCCTCCATCTCGCCGCGCTGGAGACTCCAGAAGCCGGGGCCAGCGCAGGAGCTGGGTGCCTACGAACCAATGCTGAAAGGAAAGCCTTTGTGGGTTGTCCAGATCCGCGGACGCGATGGAGGCAACTCTTGAGTCGTGCAAAATCAGCTCCAGAAAAGACATTGGCCTGTGTGTCTCTAAAGGAAGAAATTTCCCAACACTTTATAAAGCTGGTTATAAAACCATCTGGAAAAGGTGGCATCCACATGGATGGAGGGAACAATTAGAAATAACAGGTAATTAGAAGGAGAAACCTGAAAGGAATAATAATATGTTTCGTTTGCAATTAAGTGCAGGTTAACCCCAAAGTAAACTAACCCTTAAAAAAAGACAAAATTTCCCAATTACCATTATCATCACCCCAGACAGTGGTCTTCGAATGAGTTTCTCCCCCATTGCTCCACTTAAAATCCCAGGATGCTTCACGTAATAACTTTCTTGACTTCTCTCATTAGTGAGGTTCTCTTTGTTTTTGTTTGTTTGTTTGTTGTGTTGTTGATTAGAAAGGCACACTCACAAGTTAATAAGTATGTCAACTGTTTCAATCTGTTCCCAGTTTGAATCATAGTAGACCAAAAAATGAATGCAAAATGACCTGTATATCAGGCAGTGATCTAAGATGGTTATGGGCTCTCAGTTGCAGAGTTATTTCTAAGAAGACTTTATTTTAAAAAATGAAAAACATTTTGGGACAGTTACAGTTACATTAGTACATGTTGTGGAAATAAGCTTGAGTTAGGAAAAAATTATTAGAAACAGCTGTGATGTTAATATTTCAAAACCCAAAGTATTCAGTATGCTCAGTATCTACTTTTCATCATATTTTTTCTTGTGCATCCACATAATGCACTACTCCCTGTGCGTAATACAAGACACTTGTTTAATAAAGCAAATGATCGTCTGTGTCAGGGAGATTTGGTCCTCTCTCCCTCTCTTAGTGCATGTGCAGCAGATCAAAGACCTGAATTACCTCTGTCTTTCTAAAGACAGCCATATGGGGTCTTGATTTTTCTTCAGATTTTTTAGCAACAGAATTCAAAGGGATAAAGAATTTGTGTGATGCTACAGATGAAAGCTTTAGCCAGGTAAGTTATTTTTAAATTAATATCATGCATACCTTACTTTATTCCACTAAAGTTTTAAGGAGTCTCGTGAGAATACATATAATAAATAAATACGAAAATGGTGAGTAAAAAAATAAGAATGAGGTAAAAAAGAAATCACAATCCAGAGTCAAGATAGAAAGGAAAAATGAACTATTATATGCACGTGGAATATTAGACAGTTTTTGGAAGAGAAACTTTAAATTTGTCTCTGAGCTTCCTGGCAGCAAGAGTAAAAGGTAAAATATGATCCTCACTGAGAATAAGGATAAATCATATTAGTTCCTTACAGGAAGTAATACATTCCCTAAGGTGATGATAATGATGATGATGATGTTGGTAGTAATGATGATGATATTAGCAGCAGCAGCACCAGCAGTGTCAATAGTTTGTTTTATTTGCATGCTGCTCTATTTGGGAGACTAACTGCTCCTTTCTCCACCAAGCCCCAATACACTCAAATATTCTTCTCGGGACATTTTTACTTTATTACAGTTAGACTACAGCTCCTTCTCTCATAGAGGCAACTTGATGTCCAGAAGGAGCTTTGGAATCAGAGACCTGAATTTATTGCTGGCTTCTGCACTTAGCATTATGCTGTAACCCTTGGCAAGGCACTTAATCTCTCTCTCTCTCTCTCTCACACACACACACCTAGTCTTCTCTATAAAATGGAGACAATCTATCTCATAGGTTTATAGAGAGGATATTCCAGAGCCTCAAGTTAAGAAACTTTTTTTGTGTGTGTGTGTTAGGCTATTGTGGTTTTTACAGTTATTAACATAACACAAAGGTTAATTTTCTTTCTTCTTCTCCACAGCTAAAGAGTATTCAAGGGCACTTGTACTTTGGACCTCAGAGCAAATGAGAATGCCAAAGTTTGGACTTGAAGACCTGTCAGTACAGTTATATGCGCAAGGTCTCTGAGCTGACTTACCCTCCCTACTTGCCCGAAGTGGTTAGATTTCTGGAGACAGAAGAGGATATTGGTAAGATGGCCCTTGCTGTGAACTGTGAACCAGTGCCTGAGACTGCAGGTCTCCATCTGGGTTTTGTACAGCAGCCTCGACCCTAGTTACCAGTGAGACTGACACCTTGATACTGAGATGATCGAGGCATGAATGCGTTACAAAAGAAAGTAGATATGTCTCTGAGTATCATTTTGGAGCAGGTCAGGAGCACCATGGTTTTGCAGGTCACTACAGAAGGTCAGTCAGTACTTGTATTCTCATATGTATTCAGGGTTTGGGGCAGGAGCTAAATGCAAGGTGACATTTCCTTTGCCCTGCCTTTCTTTGGGTAGAACTTTTAGGCTAGTACTTTTGAAGGACCCAGTAGTGGTTTAAGGTTTTGTGGAGACAAGTTCTCTGTCCTGGTTCCACTGTTTGAGGCAATTGGCCTCTTAGAAGTCTTTTCCTTTTGGCCCTCTTCCTTCTTCCATGTTTTACTTGTTCAGCTCCCACTTATCTCTCACTTTCTATTTCTGCTAAATTTTGTAGGTTGATAATGGGTTAAGTATCAATCTAGTATATCTAAGTCTCTACATTTCCCAAGGTTAATTGTATATTATGAAGATGAACACATGCATGTTTGACCTGTTATACTAGATTGTAAGCTTCTCAAGGTCATAGGCTTCATCATGTTTATGTATTGACTGACAGAATTTAGAACAGTGAATAATGTGTCTCGGGTTGAGACAGTCCCATAACTAATCTGCCAAGAAGAAGCACCATGGCATAATAGGATAAGCAAAGACTTGGAGTCAGAAGCAGCCCAGAGCTTTATCTGTTCTATCACTGGCCCTACAATCTTGTGTAATCACCTAAAATTTTTAGATTCTACATCAAGTATTTAGCTGAGGTGATCCCAGTGGTGCCACACGGCACTGACATTTTAAGATCCTCCATCCATTTTTCAACGGAGTATAATCTCATCCTGCTCTGACTCAGCCCTCATGGCATTTTATTTCTCACTTTTTTAGGCATATGACACATCCTACCTTACATTAAAACTGTTATAAACTATTTCTTCTCCATTAAATCATAAGACCAATGAATGCAAGAATGGTGTCTACATGAATATTACCAGAAGACCAGTCTGAGTTTTGCACCACTGTGCTCAGTACACATTTTTGAGGGAATCAAATTTGGTCCTTCATTTATAGCAGCCATTAATTTGGTGTAAAAAGAGGGCAGGCAAACACTCTGCTATTGTGTGAGACTGGGGCATACAGGTCTCCTTCTCTGTCAAGTCCTGCTGTCTTAGCTCTGTGTCAGCCAGGTCACACACAGCCTCCTTGTGCTTGTTTCTTGTGGGGTATAGGCCAAATAATCCAGAACAAATATCTAGCTACTTTCCTTAACAAATGCACTGAATATGGCAGAAGGAAAACAGGCTTTATGATGGCTTATGAAACTTTCTCCACCTTATAAGGGTAAATGGTGGGTTTTGGTCAGTGCCATGTGCAACCAGCAATGGCATCCACCGGGTCCTGGAGGAGGTTCAGAGAGTACTGCCAGTTCTTGCAGCATGGATTTCTTGGCCATTATTGACAATCCCTTGAATCTCTCCCAGGGAAAAGGAGATGGAAAAGAATGAGAAGACAGCTATACTCTGCTAAAGCATATGCATATCTGAATTCTTCTCTTAGCCTGAATGGATTTCAGCATAATGCTGCAGGCAAAGCCAGTAGGCTATCTTCTAGAACAGTTCTGGTGGGAGGATATAGTAAATTCTCACACAAAAAAAGGCATTTCCTTTCTTCCTCTGCCAGAGAGGTCACTGGGCCTGCAGCTCTGCTCCTTGTTCTGTTTTCTGTGTTCACCTTAACCTGGAACTTCGCCTTATGTTGTGGCCCACCCATAGCCTCAGACTGCACCGGCTGGCAAAGCATTCCTGCACTTCCTCCCTGGCAGACTGGTGCTTCTTCTGCTGCTACTGGTGAATGCCACCAAGTTGCTTGGCTTCCCTTTGCCTTGGTTACTGATACTGTCTCCATGTCAGTTTAACTTCCCATTTAACTAAACTCATGCTTGGGTCTTGCATGTTGAAGACTCTGCTTCTAAGTTTGCTGTGGGAAGGGAAGAGGGAACTTGTGGGGAGAGCACACTCACTGTTCACATTCCATTATTGACCACAACACACCGGTGCACCTGCAGAGGAATATGGAAATGTAGTATTTCCACCCCACCCCACCCCGCAGAAAGTGAAAATAAAACTATTTGGTGGTTACCTATCTTTTCCTCTTTCAGGATTTTTGGAGGGAACTTCCAAAGCTAGTATGCCCCACACTCAAAGTACAGAGAAACTAGAATCCACTGTTTAATCAGGTATACAAACTAAGGTAAGTATTGTAGGCTAACACTTGTTTTTTGCTCTTATGAGCAACACAGTTCTCTTTGAGGTCAGAGAGGATTACTTTCTGTGGACCTGAAACAAGGGGTCTGGAGGAAGATGCGCTTGTGAAGAACCAAAGGATACCCACTTATAGTGGAAACAGCCATCTCAGTGGTAAAAGCCCTAAATCCATTTATTACAGATTTCCAGAGTGTTTTTATGCCCAGAGTCATCTCCAGTGACCTGGAACTTGGGAAAGTTTAGCCAACAGCTCTATTGATATTCAAGAAATCCAGGAATTAATCAGATTTTATCTGGCTTTTTACTTTTAGTCTTAATACATGCTATCAACACTCTCCCTTCCTTCTCCATCTTTGTTAACATTTTATTTGCATCTTTAATGATTTAACAGATGTCAGACTTGGTCATGGATTTGACAGAGACTGATGTTGCTTGAATATCTTTGCACAGGTCTGGTTTATGAGGGGATAACAGACCACTGATGTCATATTCATGTGCTTTGATGGAAGTTTTAGTGCCCCGACATCCCTGTGGAGAGAGTTTTACACTTCTAAAGTGGTTGCAGTCTTCTTGTTAAGATTTTTTTCCCAAACATGCTTTTGCATTTTGCCTTCTCACTGAACAGTATGTTGTAATACCATTTAGGATAGTTGTTTCAACACCAGTACACTCAAGTTTTCCAGATGAGAAGTATAGTTAAGAGAAAAAAAACCCTCTCAAAATCTTAAGTTTCTGGGAGAAATGATGGACATTGCTCATTGATCTGTATTTCTAGTCAAAGACTAGAAAAAGCTTTGTGTTGTCTGTTCTTAGAACAGTCATATTTATTGTTTAAAATAGCCTGACGTATTATTCTCATTCCTGAACTTGTGTGTGAGTAGGTCTTAGAAGTCCTGCCAGAGTCTTAGAAACCTCATGATTGGTTAATATTTACTGGCCATATTCAAAACACCCAAGGAAGGCTCTAGCCAAAGAGAGGAACTAAATGGGGGTAAAGTGAATGCTACAAGACATAGGCTGTAAACTACAGTGACCACAGAGAAGGCCTGGCCTTCGCCTTCAAGAATTCATAGCTGAAGGAAGTGTGAAAAATAAAAAAATAAGTGAATTGTATTAATAGAGCAGGGAAAGCATGGTCAGAGGTAAATCAATGATAATATCTAAAGAAAACTTAGGCAGTCCAGGTTAGTGTGGTTTAGTGGATTGAACACAGGCCAGCAAATCAAAAGGTTGCTGGTTCGATTCCCAGTCAAGTCACATGTCTTGGTTGCAGGCCAGGTCCCCAGTTGTGGAGGGTGCGACGGGTGGCAGGTTGATGTTTCTCTCACACATCCATGTTTCTCTCCCTCTCTTTCTCCTTCCCTTTCCCTCTCTCTGAAAACAAATAAAAATAAAAAAATACTTAAAAAAAGAAAACTTAGGCAAAAATATTTGGCTGATATTGTTTTAATCAGAAATAAAAAAAAAAATCCAAGGAGAAGCCAGGGTCAAGTGAAGGAGTCAGAGTTGAGGGTTTGTTTCTGGCTCACTTACTGTCTCTGTGACTTTGGGGGTAGTTCTTTAGCTTTATGAACCTCCATTTCCTCAGCAGAAATATAGAGTAATGTAGACCCTGGAAAATACATTAGTTGATTATGTGGATTAGATGAGACAGTATATTTGAAAGTGCATTTAATGGGCATGTGATACATGAAGGTAAAGACAAAGAGAGGCCTTAACTTCGTACACTGTCCTCCCCACTTCCTGCACTATCTGCCTCCTACCCGGAGGTCAGTGCAGGCACTGCTGTGACATGTCACTGCAGCTGGAGGAAAGAACCCCACGGGAAACCCCACTGTGGTGGCAGTAGTGTGGAGGTGATTGTTTTTTGTATGTTATTTGTACCTTTATATTAAAATGGCAACTTTGGTGGAGACTGTTTTTCTTGTCCCCCAAAAGTTTGCTTCCAGCTGCTAAGATCATTTATTGTGTGAATGGAAACATAATTTAACTACAGTAGGATATGGCACTTGGTGGCTTCAGATTTGTTCTCTGAAAATCAATTTACCAAATTACCAATTGCAGCAAATCATGAAGCATATGTCTTTTACCAGGTAAACGTGATTTTTTAAAGAGCCTTTTCACCAGCAGAAGAGGGACATGGGCTGCAGAAATAGAAAAGGCAGTAAAATGTGTTTAAAGGAAAGCTCAGCTATTCACATCTTAAATGTTGAGAACTGGATAATTGCTTCAGCATCTGAAATGTGAATCACAGGGGAAATTGATAACTGAGCTTCCCTATCAAATCATTTGAAAACTACTGGTGTGAACAATCACCGAAATTCAACAATAATTTTAAATTGATCATTCAACAACTCTGTCAGACCAGTGAAAGGTGATTTGATTCAAATGGGAGTAGGTTGGGTCTAAACTGCTTTTGCCATCTGTGTGTGTGTGTGTGTGTGTGTGTGTGTTGAGGAAAGGGAACCTAGCAGTGGTGTTATTTAGGCAATGGAGATTTTCAAAGCTTGGCGAGAGTTAGGGTCATAGTTCCTTATAGTTTATGCGGTATGGAGCAAGATGCAGAATGATGTTGAGGATAAGGTAGGAGTGGAGGCAAATGCTGGAGGTAAAATGGCCCATGGAACCCAGGCGTACAGGACTCACACCCTGAGCATGGGAGTGCAGGCATGGAGAAGTCAACCAGATTTCAGAAGTACCCACGGTGGGTTTAGAGCTCTCGTTAGCAATGGTCTGGAACCCCCTCAGGGGTCAGAGATGCAGGTTGATGGCATCAGCACCAGCATCTGAGAACAGTGAAAGACCAAGTCACTTGATGCAGGGCCACAAGTTGGGAACCCCAAGTTCTGGTCCCAGAACTTCCCTTAAACTAATGTATACCTGTTCTTCTTTAACTCTCTGTAAAGGACTATTTAAAAACTTTTCCAATCCAGCCCTGGCTGCTGTGGCTCAGTGGAATGAGTGCTGGCCTGTGAACCAAAGGGTCACCATTTGATTTTCCAGTTATAGCACACGCCTGGGTTGCAGGCCAGGTCCCTAGTAAGGGGCATAAGAGAGGCAACCACACATTGATGTTTCTCTCCCTCTATTTCTCCCTCCCTTATTCTCTGTCTAAAAATAAATAAATAAAATCTTCAAAAAAATAAAAAAATTCCAATCCATTTTGCACTGACACTTGGTCCTGGTACATATGACACACACACACTCAGCTTGTGCCACATGCGACCAACCAAGTGAACTAGGTGATAGGTGAGCTGGTCTCCTCTCAGTTCAGTGAGTTCAGTAAACTGATATCATGGGCTTAAGGTTACAGAATTGTCAGCTTAATTACTGTGAGGTTTTAAATGTTTATTCTCCATTTTTTATCTTACATCTATATGGACTAATAACAAGCAGTTTATGAACTGTCATTGGAATAAATGTTTTCAAAATTGTTTTCTACTTCGACATTTTATAAATGCTGATGTGGGAGGGGAATGGGTCTTTCAAATATGGCAATGCTTCCTTTATGGGTCATTATTAGGGAATGAGATTTGGAAACTGCATATTGTTTCAGAACAGAAGCTTAAAATACTGGTTAAAAAGTTGCTGATTATGTTGCAACCTTCATTTCTTCTTTTTTTCTCACTATTGGAATCGACAATCTTTAGCCGGACTCGTGACCCCTAGAATACAAACTACATTTCCCACCCTCCTTGCAGCTAGGTGTGATCACTTCTTAAGTTCTGGACAATAAACTGCAGCAGGGGTGAGATGAGAACTTCTGGGAAGCCTGACAGGGAAAGGACTAGAATGTGCACATAGCTGCTAGAGCTCCCACATTGACCTGCTTCGCTGTCTTGGGACTGAAGCCCTGAAAATCACAGCAACAGGACAGATGGTGCCTCAGTCCCTTTTGCTGTGGACTCACTGAAATACCAGGATGGGTGTGTGGGGAAAAAAAATAAGGTTCCATATTTTTAAAGCCAGTGTTACTTTGGATATTTCATTTATTTCTGAACCCAATCCTAAGCAATATAAGTACAATTTTAAAATCCTGATATTTTTATTAAAAAAAATATATATATATAACAAAACATAGCTTATTTTTCTTATCCTTAGACAGGGAATTTAAAATGTGATTTAATCTTTTAATGAATAACAAGCATCCCCATGAAGAGCTATGATTATATGTGCTGTCATCCAGGAGACCACAATTGCCTGCTTCTGAGGACTGCGCCTGTAAGATTGTTTTCCTTGTCAGCTCCACATCTTCCTACTCCAGTGTGCCTGTGTCTAGAAGGTAGAAATCTTGCTTTAAAATTTTTCTGCTTCCAGATGGCTGCTACAGAGAAGCCAAACATACTAAAACAGGTTAGATCAATTTCACCTGTATTTATTAAACACCTACTAATGTGCCAAACACGGAGCTAGATGCCAGGTGTACACAGATGAATAAATATAATCCTTGCTCTCAAGTTGTTTAAAATGCATTGTTAGTGACACCAACAAAATATTCCAAGAGTGTGAAAGAGAGAGCTATTATTTTGTCTGGTTTTGGAGCAGGGTTGTGAGGAGAGGTGGGGAAGACTTCATAGAAAGAATGCTATTGGAGGTAGGTCCTGATATGGGATACTGCCAGAGTAAGAGTTTTTTTTAAATATATTTTATTGATTATGCTATTACAGTTGTCCCATTTCCCCCCCTTCATTCCCTTCTGCCCTGCACACCATCTCCCACCCATATTCCCCCCTTTAGTTCATGTCCATGTGTCATAAGTTCCTTAGCTTCTACATTTCCCATACTATTCTTGCCCTCCCTCGTCTATTTTCTACCTACCATCTATGCTACTTATTCTCTATATCATTTCCCCTTCTCTCCTCCTCCCCCTTCCCTGTTGCTAACCCTCCATGTGACCTCCATTTCTGTGGTTCTGTTCCTGTTCTAGTTGTTTGCTTAGTTTGTTTTTATTTTTGTTTTAGGTGTGTTGTTAGTAATTGTGAGTTTGCTGTCATTTTACTTTACATGTTTTTTTTTTTTTTTAAAGATGGCTCAAACAGAATTGAAAGCTCCACATCCAGTTTTTTTGAGCGACTGAGAAATAGCCAACCTATAAGAGTAAGAAATGTTGATTAAGTCACGGCAGGTAAGGACAGAGCTCAGGAGGGCCGTAGTGGAGGGAGAGTTCATGGCCTATTGGGGAAGTAGCTCTGGGAGGCTGGGACACATGGCTGGAAAAGGAAGTTGAATCCACATTTGAAAGGACCTTAAATGTTTTCTTTAGGAATTTAGTCTTTGTGGGCAATTGAGAACCATTGAAATATGTTGGTTGTTTATTTGTGTGTTTCTGAGCAGAACAAAGATATGACAAGATCTGTAATATTAGGGAAATAAATCAGACAACACTGTAAAAATATACTGAATGGGGAAAAAATAGAACAAAAGGTAGGAATCTACTACAGAATAGTCTACACTGCAATTAACTCCAGTACAAATTAGAGCAGGACCCACACCATTGGTCAGGTGGGAGGGAGACACCTGTGAGTTATGTTTTAAAAGAAACAGGAAGACTTGGAGAAACAGGATTGGCTGTATCTGTGGGAAAATGACAGGAAGGAGTCCATTTCAATGTGAGAAATGATACTTTTTACTGATATCAGACTCAAAAGTAAAATCAATGTTAGGGAGAAAGATGATTTTTGCAAATCAGGGCATCATGAGATAATACCTACAAGCATTTACAATTGTCAGTTATCTGCCCCTGAGGGAAAGGACCATGTTTGTCTTTTTTTTCCTGTGGTATCCCCAACAAATGGTGCTTAATGGTGCCTGCTGCACAGCACCAAACGTATAGTAAGTTAAGGACTGAATGACTCAACTGATAGAAAGGTTTAGAGAGGAGATAGGGGATTAGAAGTCAGCTGTTTTTGCGTGATCCTTGAGGCTGTGGGAGTTGATGAAATGAACAATCAAAATCAAAAACAGAGATTTAAAGATAATTTGGCAACTTTAGAAACTCTTATTTAGGAATAAAGAGGAGAGCCAGTATGGATGTCTCAGAAGGGGTGATCAGATAGAAATGTATTCTAGATAACAATATAAGACAGTTTTAAGATTGAGATAATGGTGAATTCTATTAAATATAACCAAGGAGGGAAGTTTCACAAGGACTGAGGCCCATGGATTTGCAATTGGAATGACAGTGATCATTTAGAAAGTAATTTCTACAGAGGGGTGATTTTTCAAATTTCATTGTGTATCAGAATTATCTTGAGGATTTGTTTCACACAGAATTCTTGCCTCATACCACCCCACCCCCAAATCTGATTCAGTAAGTCTGGGATAGTTGTATTTTAAGCAAGTTGCCAGGTAATTCTGTTGTTGGCCCAAGACCATACTTGGAGAACGAATGCTGTAGAATATTAGAGAGACAAAACAATTGGATTATTTGGGGATGAGAGTTTCCTGAAGGAAAAGTTGCTGGAAAGACACACACACACACTCTCTCTCTCTCCTCACTAATTAAGATTTCATTGCTTCTCAGTGGAGAAGCAACAGAATAGATTTTACTTAAATATTTGAAGTTGAAGAACTTTTGTGAAGACATGAAACTTTGAACTTCTGTTTCCTGTTTTGTATAAATAAGAATAATAATAAAACCAACCTCTGTATATTGTTCTTAGGAGGAAAGAAAATAATATACCAGTGATGTGATAGCATTTACCTCAGTGTTTTGTGCTCAAATAAATACTTGTTGAACCAGGGCATATACGTTACTTATTCAAAGGCAGAATAGTGTGTACATAGATTAATGTACTGGTAATAATAAAAGCTGCTTATATAAACTTCCAGCAGCCCTCCAAAATAAGTTTTTATCATTGGCACTCCAGTGCCACCTATAAATTATAAATTGAGCAAATATAAAAACTTTGATGATTGTTTTCAGGGACAGTGGAATTCAATACTACATATCACAAAGCTTTTCCTTCTTTTTCTTTGAATATGAGCTGTTCCAAATTTTCACTTCCTGAAATATTTTCCTCTGGACACTCTTTTTAAATAAACATTTTAGTTAATCATTTAACATTTATTTCATTAATGTGATGACTGAATATAAATCATGAAAATGTGTTTGAGGAAAGACTATGAAAATCTATTCAAATAAAAAGTGGGAATGTTTGCTAAAGAATTTAATAGGAAGCCAAAGTAAACACTGTCAATACTCTTTATTAAACAAATGAAGTATTCCTTTAAGTCATACTATGTTTAAATAATGAACCCATAAGACTAAGTACACAAGCCAGGATTTTGAGAAATAAAATTTAAATATGTCTTACAAATGTTCTAATTTGGTAATTATATTAAGATAGGGAATATTTATTGAATGTGTTTTTTTATGGTTATAAAACAGTAATTTAAAAATTTTGTCTGCATATCAAGGGAAAGAAAATATTATCTGTCATAATATTGACTTTATATAATTGTTCTAGAAGATTAAACTAAAAATATACATAAAATATTTCAATTACTTAAAACAGAGTAAACATAATAATAATAATAACAACAGTAGTAAACATAATCATCATTACTATTTTTTGTCTGGAATTATGGTCATGTCATTACTACATTAGGCTGGTGTAATCACTGTTACATCACTATGTAGGAGATATTATCATTAGCCTAATTTTAGAGATAAGGGAAATTAGGTCTTGGTGATGTAGATAATATCCTAAGTAACACCACTAGTAAGTAGTGTCAGAACCCAGACTCTAGTTCCAGAGCTCCCTCAGTTCCCTTCACCAAACCACGAACACTTTCATGTGTTGGTGTGTTCAGAGTGACTGAACCTCATTGAAATGTTAATGAAGGAAAGCATAACACTGAATACTGAATACTGAATTCAATACATTTAATTTGAAGGGTTCAATTACAAGGCATGCTTGAAGTTAACTTGGATACAGAAAATGTGTTTGATAGGAGATTATGATTGTGTAGATAGATGGTTACCAAAACATGCCAAATAAAAGGCTACACATATTTTGAAAAGCATGAGTCTGATAAGGAGTTTGTATGAAGAACAGATGAAGAACCCTCCCAACTCAGGAATAAAAAAGACAACACAATTAAAAACTGGGCAGAGATTCTGAAGAGACATTTTTCCAGAAAAGATATATAAATGGTCAGTAAGCACAAGAAAAGTTGTTTGATATCATTAGCCATCAGGGAAATGCAAACCCAAAACGCAATGAGATACCATTTCACATCCACTAGAATGGCTAAAATCAAAAAGTCGGATAATAACAAGGGGTGGTGAGGATTTGAAAAAGTTGGAACTCTCATATATTGATGGTGGGAATGTAAAATAGTCTGCAGCCACTTTGGAAAGCAGTTCGGCAGTTCCTTAAATGAATACACATAGAGTTACCATATGACCCAACAATTCCACTCCTAGATATACACTCAAGAGAATAAGAACATATCTACACAGAAACTTGTACATGAATATTTATAGCAGCATTATCCATAATAGCTAAAATGTGGGAACAACCCAAATATCTATCAACTGAGGAAGGAATAAAAGAATATATTAATCCAATGGAATGTTATTCGGCCTCAAAAGGAACGAAGTACTGATAAATGCTACAACATAGATGAACCTTGAAAACATTGTGCTAAGTGAAAGAAGCCACACAAAAATCAATTGTGTTTCTGTACACTAACGATGAACTATCAGAAGAAATAAGGGGAACAATCCCATTTACAATATCATTGAAAACAATAAAGTAGTTAGGAATAAATTTAACCAAAAAGGCAACAGACCTTTATGCTGAAAACTATAGGACATTGATAAAAGAAATTGAAAGAGACACAAATAAATGCAAAGATATCCATATTCATGAATCAAAAATTAATATTGCTAGATATTTAATATAATTCAATACAATGCCTATCAAAGTTCCAACGGCATTTTTCATAGAAATAGGAAAAACAATTCTAAAGCTTGTATGGAACAATAAAAGACCCCAAAGAGCCAAAGTAATCTTGAGAAATAATAAACCGGGAGGAATCTAACTTCCTGATTTAAAACTATATTACAAAGCTGTAATAATAAAAGCAGTATGATAGTGGTATAAAAACAAACATATATACCAGTGGAACACAATCAAGTACTCCGAAATAAATCTATACATATATGGTCAATAATATTTGACAAAGGAGTCAAGAATATTCAGTAGGGAAAGGATAGTCTTTCCAACAAATAGCATTAGGAAAACTATACTTACATGCAGAAGAATGAAATTGGGCCTCTATCTTACATTACTCACAAAAATTAACTAAAAATGGAATTGAAATTGGTCTTGGCAAGCATTTCTTGGCTGTAACCCAACAAAACACAAACAATGAAAGTAAAAATTAATAGATGGTACCATGTCAAACTAAAAAGCTTCTGTGCAGAAAAAGAAGCAATCTTCAAAATGAAAAAGCAACCTATGGAATGTTAGAAAATATTTGCGAATCTTATATCTGATAAGGGGTTAATATAAAAATTATATAAGGAACTCATACGACTCAATAGCAAAAAACAAATGATCTGATTAAAAAATGAACAAAGGACCTAAATAGATATTTTCCCAAATAAGAAGTATAAATGGCCAACAAGTACATGAGGAGGATGCTCGACATCACTAAACATCAGGGGAATGCAAATCAAAACCACGATGAGATTATCACCTCACACCTGTTAGAATGGCTATTATTAAAAAGACAAGAGATAAGTGCTGGTGAAGATGTGGAGAAAAAGGGCACCCTGGGCACTGTGAGTGGTTATATGAATTGATACGGCCATTGTGGAAAACAGTATGGAATTTGCTTAAAAATTAAAAATGAATCCTACTTCTGAGTGTATACCCAAAGAAAATTAATTAAATATCTTAAAGAGACATTTGCACCCCCCATGTCCACTGCAGCATTATTCACAATAGCCAAGGTAGGAAACAACCTGCATGTTTTTTAACAGATGAGTGGATAAAGAAATGTGCATGTGTGTTGCCTTGGGTTAGAGGGGGTTGTTGGATGAGTGGATAGATGGGTAAGGAGATGATATCTAAAGAATGTGGAGTTTCTTTTGGGGTGGTTAAAATGTTCTAAAATTGTGATGATGTTGGCACATATCTGAATATGCTAAAAATCATTGAATTGTACACCTTATATGATTGAAATGTTTGGTATGTAAACTATAGCTCAAAAAAGCTGTTAAAAAATAAATGAGACCTTTATTGTGTGGGTGTATGTGTGAATGTATATACTTAAAAAGATAATTAGTAAAAGTGGGGAGGTCCAGACAGTGTGAAAGGTTTAATCACAACATAATCAAAACACTAAATACTGACAACAATATATTTTTTTAGAATAATAAACTAGAGTAATCCAGAAACTGATACTTTTACATATAAAACTTAATATATAGTGGCAAATAGCTGATGATGTAAAGTATCTTTTTTTTCCTTTTTAGCGATCTTCCCCATTATTCATACAGATTTTTTGTTCATTCTACATGGATTCCATGGTGTGGGGTTTTAAACATATAATGCTCGCCTGCTATTTCTTCTGTGCCACTTGCTTTGCCCCCAGAGTGACCATCTGGCTTGCTCTCTCTCTTCATATTTTTTGTCTTAAAGAGAAGATTTCATCAGAAAGATCTTCTATCTGGAATTAGAAATAAAATATTTTGCTTCTCTCAGAAACATTTTTAAAAAATAATGGGGAAAGAAAAGGTGTTTCGTGTAGCTAATATTACATTAAGATTTAAAAGAAGAATTCAAAGCTACATTCAAACAAAATAAATTTTGTATGTAGTGAAGATAATACTTTGTACAAAAAATAAGCAGCAAATAGCATTGTATATCAAATTTCTAGAAAAATAACTTACTAAGCTGAAAGGAATAGAATACATTAAAAAGATAAATGTCAATAAATTTGATCCTATGAAATGAAAGACTTCCTTAAAATAAACAAAATTTCCTAAAATAGAAAAGTAAAGAACAAATAAGTTTTAACTATGACATTACTAAAATTATATACAGTACACAAATATTTTTAAAAGATTTTATTTATTTATTTTTAAACAGAGGGAAAGGGAGGGAGAGAAACATCAATGTGTGTTTGCCTCTCATATGCCCCCTATTGGGGACCTGGCCCACAACCCAGGCATGTACCCTGACTAGGAATCGAACCTGCGACCCTTTGATTCGCAGGCCAGCACTCAATCTACCGAACCACACTATCCAGGGCAACATTTTTAAGACAACATTAGTACACACCTTAATTAAAGGATGTGCAAAAGACAATTTATACAAGAAGGAGAAGCAAATAAAAAGAATTTGGCTCAATAATAAGAAAACACAAATTTAATAATGATTTAACTGTTTACATCTGTTAAATACATGCATTAAAATGGATGATAATCAATATTGATGAAGTTTCAGTAAAGCCAGTTCACTAATATTTCGTTTGTGACATTGTTCATTAGTATATTTTGGTAAGAAATTTGGCAATCCATATGAAATCATGTTTATACTTTTTGATTTGATATTATTTCTGTAATTTAACAACCCAAACTGAAAAAGGAGGAGAAAGAAGAGGGGAGGGGGAAATAGAACAGAACTTACAAGACTTAAGGGACAACATCGAAAGTCTCACATATGTGTAATTGGAATACCAGAAGAGAAGAGAGTGTATGGGGCAGAAGAAATATTTAAGAAATGAAGGCCAAAATTTTTCTAAAATTAATCAAAGATTTCAATTGACATATCTAAGAAGAGAAGCTCAGACAAGATAAAGCAGGAGAAAAGCAAATACACAAAATATTCAAATGTAAGTTTATTACACTCAAACTACTGGACAAAGAGGAAATCTTTCAGGCAGCCAGAGAAATAAAAGACAAATTATCTACAGGGGAACAAATTTAAGAATAACAGCTGATTTTTTATCAAACACAATACAAACTAGAAGGTAAAAAGAGACACATATTTAATATGCTGGGGGAAAAAACCCTATCAAAATTCTATACACACATAAATATTTTTCAAATAAGAAAGGAAATGACTTTCTCAGAAAAGAAAAAATTAAGATAATTTATTGTCAGAATATCTGTACTGTGATAAATCCTAGAGAATTCGGTTCAAGCAGAAGGAAGGTGACACTAGACAAAAATTTGGATGTAAATAAAGAAGAGTGTTAGAAATTAAATAAATGAAGAAAAACATAATTAATTTTCTGTAAGATAAATGATCTTAAACAAGAGCAGTGGCACTATACTGTGTAAAATGTATTATATAAAAAACTATGTAAAAGTAAAAGGTATGACAAAAAGAACACAAAGTATGGGAGCGCATATAAAGCTTAACACTAGTTCACGGTGGATTCTCTTTAGCTAATTATCTGAATTTTAAGCCCTGTGGGAACCCTTAAAGCATTTTAAACAGAGATATAAGTAATAAGTCAATAGTTGACAGAAAAAGGAATAATAAAAACACTCAATATAAAGGAGTAGAGGAAAAAGAAAATAAAAACAAATGGAGCAAATAAAAACTAGCTAGTAAAATGGCAGATTTTAATCCAACCACATCAAAGATTATACTAACTATAAGTTATGTAATCATCACAATTAAAAGACAGGAATTTTCAGATTAAATAAAAAACAAAACTAATTCAATGCAGTTTATAAAAAACCTACCTTAAATGGAAAACATAAGTAGGTGCAAAGTGAAAGAATAAAAAATGATACATCATGTAGATTCTAATCAAAAGAAAGCTGGAATAGCTATATTAACATCAAAGTAGATTTAAGAACAAGTAATATTAGTGATAAAAATAAATAATTTTTAAAGGGGTCAATTTATTAAGAGGACTTAGTAATAATAAATGTTTATGAACATAATAACAGTTTTAAAATTCATAAAGCAAAAACTGTTTAAACGGAAAGAAAAAAATCAACAAATTTACAATTATAGTGGAAGACTTAACACTTCTCTGAGTAATTACTATAGCAAGTAGATAGAAAATTAGTAAGAATATAGAAGAATTGAACAACACCAAAGACTAGCTTGACCTATTTGACTTTTTTTTTTTTATAAAATGCTCCATCAACATCAGCAAAATACATTTAGTCAAGGACACTGAGAATATTCACCAAGATTTACTATATTCTAGACCATAAGTCAAACCTTCAACAAAGTTAACAAAATTGAAATTAGACAAAGTATGCTCTCAGACCATACAGAATTAAACTAGAAATAAATAACAGAAAATTGTTTTAATGATAGTAAATTTTACCCTTTGCTTTGCTTGTTAGAATTTTGTCATCTGTCTTCATTACTTCATTTATACTTGAAAAGCTACTATGTGATGAAAGTAGAATCAACCCCGTTGTATGAGAGTCAGTGATGGTTGGAGGGATCCCTGACAAGGATGGAACGATCAGAATCAGTCATTCATTAAGGACCCACAGTTGTATTTGGTCAGGTAGGGCAGCAGGTCAGTTATCCAGGCAGAGGAGGAAAGGATTAATAGGCATTCTGCACAAGAGTTCAGAACAAGGGGGTTAGGACTCAGAATGTGAAAACCCAAACCCTGGGCTTTTCAAGGTTGAAAATCCAGGTAAATCAGCAGATCAAACTAGGGCCTAGAAATTGGATTTGAAGCAAAGATTTAACATGCCTTCTAACTTTGTTTTGGGGCAGAAACTGGTCTCAGAGTTCGGTTTGGTCATCATGTAACAGCTAATACCACTGGAAGGGTTACAACTGTGCCTTTTTTTTTTTTTTTTTTAATTGTAAAGAAAGAGATTAGCGCCTCTGGGGTTTCTGAAGTTGTGATGACTTGGCAATGCACCTTCTTGTGTTTGCTCTCGTGAGTGGTCAGCCTGTTTTCTTCGCCGCTTTGTGTTGTTTCATTGAGATTGTTCGCTCCAAAAAGTAGTAACATAGTAGCTTTGCTTCAGGATCTGTTTTCATCTAGAGCAGCAAATCTCCTCACATGTTAATATTTATAAGAATTACCTGAGGAATTCAATTAAATGCAGATTCTGATTCAATATTCTTGTGTTGGGGGGCCTCAGATACAGCATTTCTAACAAGGTCCTGAGTGATGCCAATGCTGCTGGTCTGTGGACCAGATTTTGAGTCACAAAACTGTAGAAAACACAGGATAAAACAACTGGTATGAGAAGTGTTGTGGTAACAACCTCTGGGATGCTGTGGTGTTACAGTTATTAAAGCTTTCACCTCCTGTTAATTGGGCTGAGGTGCAGGTGGATGGGTGACAGCATTAGAACATCGTGTTTCCTGTGCTTTAACATTATGGGAACTATGGTAATTATAAGGATTGTGGTGTTGGGTGGCTGCTTTTGACATCATGAGAAGCCTTGCAAAAAAAATTATAGGCTAAAGACAACTTTTAACCTCTGTCATGCTGTGAGAGCCAGAGGACCTTATGGCAACTTTAGAGAAACTTTTATCTCCTGCAGCTGCAGGACTGACTAAGCTAAAATTCAGGCCTTTGATCTAAGTACAAGAGTGGCAAGTCTGCAAAGTAAACTAAATGTGCAGCCTCAGTAATTCTTATGTGTCTAAATCAGATATCTGATAGGAAAAGAGTTGGGATCATCAGAAGTGGGATAAGAACATTTGTGTGAATGAGCTTAAAATCCATTAAACCCCCAATTTCCCTGAATCCTCTGACTATCGGAAGCAAGTTTTTACTCCTTTCCAGAGGCCTGGAGCCCCTCTGCTTGGAGAGTATGCAATGATTTCACCTGAAGGAGGTACCTCAAAAGACAATGCTTATCATCAAGGTCTGCTCCCCCCCGTATTTTATTGCCTTCAGACAATAACTTGAGTCAGGTCTCGTGCAGCTGGAGCAGGGAAGCACGAGACTGCTCCACGAAGTGGCAGGTGACTACCAAAAGAATTGTAGAGCCAACATACACACATACCAACAAGAACCCTGGAAGAGTTCATCAGGATACTGAGGAGGCTAACTAGGGAAAGGTGCAGTATGTAGGTGGGTAAGAGAATTCATCATCATGGTGTGGTGCTCACACATGACTCAGGATGCAGTGTGCTGGCAAATATGTCTATAGCTGGTCTTAATGGCTCACTAAAATGGCTCTGTAAAGCTTAGGCATGGCAATGGCCTATAGTAAATGAGGTAAAAATGCTGGAACTTTCTTGGCAGAGGATTGGAGAAATGTTCATAAAACTCAGTGTGATGAAAGTCTTAGAGTGGATTTGTTATTTGGGACTCCCGACTACATCCCCTGAGAAGCAACAGAGAAAAATCCCTTTGATAAACCAGTAAGGACAGCACTGGTGTAAGGGACCCAGATATCTTTGAGAGGCTTGGCTGTGGCTGTCCTCGGAAGGCCATAGTGAATAGTGAGAGATTATACCATGGAACTTGGATCCCCAGTATCAGCGGGTATAGTGGAGTTGCATAGAAGAGGTTGGTGATGGTATCATTCAAGTAAGGGGGACACACTTATTATTGTAATGGACGGCAAGACAAGAGTTTCAACCAGTGAGTCTTGACACACAGACCTATGGTGATGACTAATAGATTAGATATTTCTTGGGGCTGAGAGAGAGGAAAAGTAGCCTTGAGTGTTGCTTGATTTGTATAATGAAAAACAATGGGTACTCAACAAGCGAAAGGCAACTATCAATTTCAACAACGGACAAATCCTGGTAATTAACCCTGTTTCCAGAGAGAGGAGAGTTCACAAAACTAGTCTATTGAAAAAGAGACCAGTCCTCCTCAAAAGAACCTGAAATGCCACTTGAAGTATATGTGATAAATATATACAGTTCCTTCCCTTAATGGCCCTGTGTTGAAGGTAATTATGCTCCATAGAATACCTAGACTTTTTGAGTGTTGTAATACATCAGTGCTGAGCTAATACTGATACTAAGAGATCTGAAATACCGTGTTGGTCCTCTGGTTAGAGTGGGGGATTTATGAAAATCAGATAATATAAGACTTTTAGAGCAAGTTTTTTTTATAATGAGTTTTGCGGTTCACAGATGCGACCTGTAGTTATACTACAAATACATACTTAGAAACTGATATAATTCTCATAAGAAGGGCCATTTGAAAGCCTCACAACTAACCCCCACCCTGTTCTCCTGGACCAGGATAAGCATATCAGAAAAAATACAACATCCTAAGAGGTTGTGAAGATATTAGCATCACTATCAAACATTTAAAAGATGAAATGTGGTCTCCCTCATATCTCTCTTCAGTTTACCTAGCAGACTTTTGAAAAAAACTGTTGGATCATGGTTGGTAAATATGGCCTACTATAAATTTAAGGTGCATGTGTGGTGGTGATGGTAGTGAGGGCATAAGTAGCTTCACTCTCAGCTGCCATGGCTTCAGTATGACTCTGACACTTGGTATGTAGCTATTAATTTGGGCAATTCTGTCTTTTGATCCTGCAGTAGAATGAATCAGAGCAATTTTCATTATGTAGCAAGGATAGCACTATGCCTTCCCTATTTCCTGTCATAGACATCAGACTTGCATTGTACCATCTCACTGCCTGTTCCTGTTTCTTTTCCCTCTATTCATCACAGATATTTTCCAAATAAATAATGTACAAATAATCCCATTTTGGAGGGGGATATTTCTTGGATGATCCAAACTAACACAAGTTGGAAATAAGATTGATCCTATTTGCCACCACTTCCAAGTCATCCATTTATGGAATTTCTAGTTCCCCTTGCTGCAAACTTAGGCTTTGTTGAGTTAGAGTTCCTTGGTTATAGGTGGTGGGGCAATTCCTCCAGAAGACAGAGAAGTTGTGATTACCACTTGACTATTTTATGTTAAGCATAACAGTGAACCAAGAAAGCCTGGGTTAACTAGCTCCAATTACCATGAGGAGCCTGGGTTGAAACTACAAAATTGAGCGTATAAAATTATGATGTCTGATACCTAAGGAAGTCACTTCTTTGTCTATTGGTGCTTCTTTGGTCTGTGATAAGTATAACTGGGCAATTCCTTGAACCTTGACAATACAATTTAGGGTGCAGATCCCTTAGGATTAATACCTGCCTAATTCTCAATCAGTACAATACTGGCCAAGGGTGAGGGAAGTCTAGAATGAGGTAAAGGAGGGAGATGATAACTATTGATGATAACTATGGTTCCAAGAGCTACTGCTGCAGCATCAGTGATTATATCTTAGATTGATAATCCTATTGAAATCCTTTTAAGAGATTTCAACTGGCTATTATTTTCAAGGATGAAACTTGCACTTGTTCTCTCAGGAAGGAAGTGAGAATATCTTATTCTTATATGAGATCTGGTTATTGTAAAAAGGTAAGAGCAGATCTAAGGGGTCCAAGGGGTTGTCTATACTAAATCAGTTTATGCACTGCTTTCTTTACATTTTCTATCCCCTGGTGCTGCCTTGCTTCCCAGTCTGAGCAGCCGTGGTGATGGTTCACACCATTTCTGCAGCTGTAAAGCCCCGGCTGCTGCTGCTTCACTTCATCATTTAGTAATTCTGATTGTCTCAGCTTCCCTTGAGGGACGAGGACTGTTCTGAGAGGCAGTTGTTCCAAACAGCCTCTCTGCAGACATCCCACACAATTGATAACTAGCTGTGTTTTATTGAGAAATTGTGGCCAACCTTGGTAATGCACTAGTACTTTGCATTTGCTCCCTCTTTTTCCTGCCTCATTTTGCTTTCCTCTCACTCTTGCTTGCCTAGGATTAGACTTCCTAATAAAACATTAACACATAAACTTCCTCAGGTTTTGTTTTCCTGGGAGCCAGGCTGAAATAGCCATGTATAAAAGGAAGGTTTTTAAGTTGTATTTTTAATTATTTGTTTTTCTGTCTCTTTTCCATTTTAGATGGTTATTTCTAAGAGCAAAGATCATGTCTTAAATCAGTGTTCAGTGAACTGATTCTATGAAAGGGCCAGATGATAAATATCTTCTGGTTTTGTAGACCTATTCTTACGATCTCTGTTGCCACTGCTCAGCTCTGTTGCTATAGTAAGAAAACAGTCATGGACAATACATAAATGAGTAAACATGGTTGTGTTCCAATAAAATTTTATTTAAAAAGAAGGATATAATATGGATTTTAAACATCTTAGTTTTGTTGACCCCTGCATTGAATTAAAATTAGTATGCTATGATGGAAAGAACTAGAGTTTTAGGGAAAAATAGATCAGCATTTGATGCCTAGTTCTACTATTTACTAGCGTATAAATATGCTAGTAATTTTATTTCTCTGAGCCTCAATTTTCTCATTTTGTTTATGTGGGCCTTATAATCTTTGATATTTTTGTAATAATTAAATGAGATTATTTTGCAAAATATTTGACATAATATAAATACTCCATAAATTGAAGCAATTGTTATATTTTCTTTTATTTTTTCTGAACAGCACCTGATATATATAATTCAGAACATTTTTGGTATTTAACAAATGCTGGTTAAAGAAGCCAAAGATGTAAAATCAGCAAACTGCTTTCTGCTAATGATGGGACTCCCTAAAAAGGTGTTCCTAACATTTTCCCTGTTCTTTATGTAAATGCATTGGTCACCTGGGCATAGCTGTATACTGTACTTCTAGTAATAAATCATTAAGTTGGGATTTTGTCATAAATCAGTCTCAGGACTCAGTCATGTGAGTTTTCCAAAAGTCTGATCACTAAAGAAGTTGTCTGATCACTGATGTTTGCCCAGTCAAATGTACTAGAACATGTAGGCTATCTGAAGATGATTCTTCTCCTCCAGGTTTTCTTTAAATTTGAAAGAGCCTAGGCCATTTTTGAGGCTTCTAGCATATCAAACAATGAAGAAACATCAAATGAAGTTAAAATAATGTGGTACATTTTAAATGTTTACATGGAATAAAATAAAATGTTTAACCCTCAAAATAAAATATATTGTAGTCCTTTTTTTTTTTTTTTTTTTTTACTGTAGACTGTCAAAGCTCTGAATACGAGGCCCATTATGACTGTGGGACTAGGGCAATGGATCTCAGCTTCTACTCCCCTGAGCTTGACCCTGCTCCACTCATAAGACTTCTAACTTGTTGGCACTTAAAAGCATTTTTCAACAACAGTTTTATGCTTCTGAGAAGTAGTTCTACACTTCCATAAAATGCACCTGGAAATATTGGTGCATTTTGGATAATAGATTCCATATTTCAAAATTAGACCTGATAACTTACTCTACGGTGAAATGAGAAAAACAGAAACTCAGCCAGAAGAAATACTATAAAGTGCAGCTTAGGCTGACATACTTAAAACTGTGCATATGCAATGAGTAGTATCATCTCACTTGGGGAAATAAGTTTTGGAAATAAAAACTATTCCTTTTCTTAAGTTTAAAGAAGTGATATAAACATAGGCAGCATTAAAGGTATATATTAGTGGGAGCTTTTCAGTGTGGGTTGGTATAAATTATCCTTGAGCCCTCTAGAACTAAATACTTCGCAATAATCTTTGGAGTGTATATCTATGCCAGCAACACTGAGTAATAAAGACTCGGGACTGTAGGCACAGAATCTTGTTTCAGACAAGAGGCTCACAAGATAGCAAGGGATAATGTCTCCCTTGTGATTACATACAGGTAAACATCATTCTGGTTATCAGAATTCTAATTGTATCAACTGCTCTTTATAAAGCAGAATATTGTGGCTGGCAGTCTGCTATGGATGTTCTCTTAAGGCTTCTAAAGAATGATTACTATTTCTCATTTATCACAGCAAAGTTAGTGCTGAAGAGACAAGTAAGAGCTTGATAATTATTTGTGGGATATGTTTGAATGAATATGTTATCACATTTGATCCTCACACTGACCTGGTGAGATATGTATTATTAACCCAATTTTATAGATGAGAAGCTGAGGTCTAGTAGCTAGTAAATAGAAGAGTTAAAATTCCATTTAGCATCAGCTATGCTGAGATGTCTGGAGGGGTAGCCTATGGAATTGGCTTGATAGGCTTTGTTTGCATATAAAACAACATATTACAAGGAGGAGCCTGTCTCATATGAACACTCACCTGGGGCCACAAGGTTACTAAATGGGTAGCTTTGATCCAAAGGACCTGAAGTGGTCACGATATTATTAGTCTATATGACTATTCTGTACCAGACACTGGATTGGCTTTTGCTGTTTCTAATTATTACACCTGTGATGTTTTCCTAGAAACCTAGACCAAGACTTTCATGAGCAACTGGAAGGAGTTTAGATTATATTTTAATTATTTGTCTTTTTGTACTTTTTCCCTTTTAGATGTATGGATCCATACATCCAAAGGCAAAGGTCGCATCTTAAAATGAGATGCAGCATGATATGAAGGAAGAAGCTGGAATCTCGCAGTTAAATAGATCATCCCATTTTACTGTCGATGAAACAGGATTAATAAAATAACAGTAATTTGTCCAAAGTCATGCTGCTGTTTAGAAGTGAGCCTGGATGAAAATCCCAGTTAGTATTCAGAAGCTCACAATACTTCCACTTCCTCACACCCCTGAACAATAATAAAGGATCAAACCATGTGATGGTGATATTGTTCGGTCCTAATGTGTAGTTGGATCCTTTCTGCACTGGTTAAACATACATCTGTATTTTTTTAGTGTCTCATATTTTCACATTCTAAACATGGGGAAAGTAAATCACAGTGGAAGCAGGCACAAAAGAGTAACTGACTTCATTGCTGTGCACAGATGTTTAAAGGTTCAACCACTTATGATAATTGTGCTATAGTTCTTGGCTTTGTATAAGTGGTGCATGCAGATCCTGGTTGTAGCTTTGATTGCCACAGTTCCTTCTTCCAGATGGTGATGTTAGACTGTGTGGCTTGAGAAGTAATACAAGATCTGACCTAAGATAGTTTTTGGCCAAGTTGGCCAACATCTGGCATTTAGCAGATATAGTTCTGTGGATAAAGTGATGTGTTAAACTAAGAGTGAAGAGCTATACCACCTGACCTGACCTTTGGCAGACTAGGCACCTCTGGGACAAGTGAGCCAGCTGTTGGTCTCTGATAGTACCCCACGTCCTCAAGGAGCACCCTAGGTCCTACAAGTTGGACAATAATTCTGCTGTTGATAACTCTTCTGACCCTCTATGGAGATGATGTGTGTCAAGAATTCTACTCAAAATAGACTGAAGGCCCATGTTTCACTCTGGTCGCACAGTAGTGACCACACAGACTGGTCCTTACTGGCTGGTCTGGAGCAGGGTATTATTCTAGTTCAAAAGAATAAACTGGATATCTGCCTACAAACACATTCATGAAACAGCCCAGTATGTTCTGGAAGAAATCACTCATGACATGCTGCATTCTGATGATGTGGTACACAATCCAAATATCAACAAAGAATATTTAAATTTATCTAATCATTTATGTTTTTATTTGACAAGAATTTACAGGCTGCCAATCATGTGTCAGGCACTATTCTCAACCACTGAGGCTCAAAGATGAATAAACCCTAAAGGCATGGTCTAATCGGGAGACACATGTATTTTGGGGCAATTATAAGACAAGATGGGAGTATTAGCAAGTATAAAACTGCAGAAGGTATTATTGAAATACATGGAAAAGAACTCTACACCAGCCTGCTGTGTAAATGTAGTTCAGGGAGACTTCTTGGAAAAAGTGGCTCTTGTGTTGAGACTTAAAATGGATAACCAGCAAAATACAGGGAGAATAATAGTCCCTGTAGAGCAGTGGAGCCATAAAGCACCAACTGGTAGTGTGTCTTTTTTAGAACATCATGGTATTTGTTATTGATGGAACACAGTAAAGATGATTATATGTACAGAAGTAATGTTCTTTGTCTAAAATCACAGTCATATTGTTCTCTCTTAAGTTCTAATTTAGTGTGACCTACAGGTATCCACAACTTGAGTAATAAATCAGAGCTCAAATAATGAAGTTTGAGTGCCCAGTAATCATTACAATAAAATAATTTGTGCTCTATTTCTGGATAAAGATGCCTAAGGCTTGGTAGGAACCATCTGGTTTCTGCAAGGAACCAGTTACCTAATTAAACAGATAGGTAACTGGAACCACCATCCCTGCATCTTTTAAGTTTTAATGGTAGCACTAATATCCTCTGCCTCTCGTCTGGTATGTGAATTATTTTCGATTTACTATTACTATCTTAGTCCATGAGACAAGCAGTTTAAAATATTTCCATTTGCTTTTCCCCACCCCATACGATGAGGACCCAATGCTGGGGTTACTTGAACTGCCTAACATGTTAATTCCAATTATAAGGTAGGGAATTGAAGAAGCGACCACTGGGTGGGTCCATGGAACTTATAAGTCAGATTTTAGCCATAACTAAATAAACTTAATTTATCACCCAGCATCTGTAAGTCTCCATTCTAACAGGGGGGCCATGATGATCCTTTGAGTCTCTGGGATTCAATATCACTTCAGACTCTGAATCCAGTATCCTTGATATTTCTAGGTATTTCTCCTTCTCTAGTGTACCCAGTCACCCAAGTGTATAACCATAGGTCCCACTGGGGAAGAACTGGGGAAATCATTACAATATGTATTAATCACATTGTTACAGTGTTCTTCTTTCTAGAAACCCTTTCAAGTCAAGGGATTCTGGATCTGAAAACTGAGCAACAGATGGTAACATTTTTTTAAAGATTTTATTTATTTATTTTTAGGGAGAGGAGAAAGGAAAGAGAAAGAGAGGGAGAGAAACATCAATGTGTGATTGCCTTTCATGTGCTCCTTACTGGGGACCTGGCCCATAACCCAGGCATGTGCCCTAGATTAGGAATCGAACCAGCGACCCTTTGGTTCCCAGGATCACGCTCAATCCACTGAGTTACACCAGCCAGGGTGGATGGTACCTTTTTTTATGATTGTAGAAGTTACTTAAGCAGCACACTTTTTGGTCTATTTTGCCCCTATAGGTGACATGTTATATCAATCTCCACAACTCTGTCTGGGTCAAGACCTCTTGGCTACCTCTCTAGTCTTGCATGTTATTAATGGTAATTGCAGCATCTTGGCTTCTGGTGGCTGAATGTCTGCCCCACCCCAGACTTTAATACTTCAGAGCCCCATCATCTCCCATAAATGTTAATGAGTTCATTTCTGTGATTGCCACCCTACAGTCAGCCCCAGCCTACAGAGAGCCACCATGAATTCTTAGTGATGTTCATGCCCCTCCCACCATTGCTTTTTTAATGCCCTTAGTGAGTGATCTGTTCTCTAGACTTTACTGTAGAAGATAATCTTCTGGCCTACATGACAGTGTAATTGAACAGAGGATTTTTAATATAAAGAATTATTAAAATACATAGGGGAGTAACTATAAAGATGTAAAAAGGATCCTAATGTGAACCCTAGAGCTGAGGAAGCAAACCCACAGAAAGAACAGCTTGGAAAGGAGGCTCCCTCCTCAAGGCTAGGCTTCAGACCTCACTGAGTTAGGTGTGATTGCAACTAAGGGTCAAGATATTTGCTGGGATTCTTGGGTCAGAATTAGTCTGCCCTTGTCAGGCAGCCAAAGTAGCTCTGGAGTTTAGGTGAGTGGAGGTTGGTGAACAGGCATGGAGAAGAAGTTGGGATGCCATTTCCAGTGCAGGTCCTGGAGTGCACCAGTGTTGACAACATGAAAGCTGCAGTGAGGTGGTCCCTGGGCCCAGGCAAGGGGGTCACCACTGGAGACTGTTCAGCATGTATACTCACCTGTACACACATGAGAACTCCGTGCAACCATACCACTCCTCCCTATTTCCTCCTAACAAGGTAAGACTGTCCTATCAAGTGAAGAAATTTTTACCTGTCCCCCAAATGAGAATACACACAGTTACAAAAGTCTCAAGGGGCTCTTCATAGCCAACATCTGCAGACGAATCCATTCTAATGGACCCATCCTCTATTTCAGGGCCTCAGTTTTTCCCAAGCAGGTTCCTTGGCAGAGCAGACTCACCTTGGGTGAGCAACCAAGCATCTTTGGAACTCTGTCACTCACCTACCAGGTCTCCAGTACTCTCACTATATCTGCTCTTCTACTTTAGGAGGTAAGAGCCTCTTTGTAAGCTACCAAAGATGTGCTCTGGCTCTCACACTTTGCTTAACTGCTGGTTAATGTTTCACAGTTTCTCATCATCCTTCTGTAGGGGATCAAAACAACTTAGAAGTTGTAGTTATTCTTGTAGATATTGTTAACTCACATCCTAATTTCAAATCCCTAAATTGTTGTATCTGCAAGGGTATATTCATTTCTACTCAGACACTTTCCCAGGTAGCCTCTAGTGAAATCTCTGGCAATTGAATTGCTAACTTGTGCCAAGGACCATCTATGCCCACTTACCATTTTGGATGGCATTCTCTTTGCCTTAGGGTGATGAGTAAGTCAGTTTCATGTTCTTATCTCTCACCTGTTTTCTAAGACCACCCTTAGTACCACTTGCATTAGTTCGTACCTACAAAAAAGCAGAAACCATGATGGAATTAGACATGTAAGAGATTTACTGGGAGGAGTACCTGGAGAAGGTAGGGAGAGGTTTCAAACCACGTGCAGGCCTGATATGGCATAGATACAGAAAGAGAGAAAGAGAGAAAGTGGCTTGGGAAGGAGGAGTCTTAGACTGTAGTGTGATTGCAAGAAAATTTCACCCAGGCACAGAATGTGGGGAGTCCTCACACAGCATCACATAGTGGAGATTCCCCACATTCTGTCAGAATGAGCCTGCCTGAGCATCCTGCCATGCTCAGTCATTGTCTGGGAGCAGCCTGTGTTAGTGTTGCTCTGGTGCAAAATAGTCTAGTAGAGCAGGAGTGGAAGGAGGGGCATTTATTCTCCTAGAAGTAGTAAATTTGAACTATGCATTTTCATTGATGCCTGGGCGAGTCTGCACCACAAAACAAATTTTCCAACACTCATAAAGGTGGTGGTTGGAAGATTAGGGCACTGAGAGCTTGAGGAAACATTAGCTGTGTGGGTTTGAAGTGGCTTAAGTGGGAGTCATAAGAAAGAAGGGACTGAAGGTTGGCAATGTCACAGGACTGCTGGAGTCCTGATTTACCCAGCAGAGCTGGGGTCAGGTCACGAGCTGCAGCAGATACTAGTGGTGGTTGATGAGGCATCAAAGGTGGGCATGGGAGCATGTTATAGCCCAGGTCTGGGCCCCAACAACTGAGCTGTTCCTTTTTTTAAAAAAAATTATTTATTTATTTTTAGAGAGAGGGGGAGGAAGGGAGAGAGAAAGGGAGAGAAACATCAATCAGCTGCCTCTTGTACACATACTCACAACCTAGTCATGGGCCCCGACCAGGAATCAGACTAGTGACCCTTTGCTTTGCAAGATGACTCCCAACCAACTGAGCCACACCAGTTGGGGCCTGAGTTGTTACTTTTAAACAGTGATGTGATCAGAATTAGGAAGGCAATATGGGGTAATTGGTTTAAATTTAGCATTTGGAATCAGGTATACGTGAGTCTGCATCTCAGTTTACTTACTACTAAGATTAAAATAATACTATCAATCTGAGAGGAATGTGATGATGAGAATCAAGTAAAATAATCCACATAAAGCTCTAAGCATAGATATGACACATTGGACTCATTAGATCACCATTATAGCAAATGTTCAACAGTTAACTGAAGAACTTCACATTTACAAGAGTGAAAGAAACAAGGGAGGGGAAACAAGAAAGATAAGCAGAGTGGTCAGAATATTTTATTGATTACATTCTGTTGCTAGGAAGCTTCTTTCTGAAGCTGAGAAGCTCTGGATCTCTTGGTCCAAAAGACAGTAACTGAATGTATAGAAACATATCAGTGAACAAGCTGATGAAAATCTCTGTGCTAATAGAACTTACAGTCTAGAGGGAGAAGCTGTGTGCACCCTTACTTCTGCAGAAATCACTCTGTCTGCATCAGAGGAATACTCTGGAAAGACTAGAAATTCAGCTGGAGCAGGGAAGCTGTACATAAATTTCAAGAAGGGCAAGTGAGAGAAAAATCCTCCCTTACAATTCCCATGAGTTTCTTTATCAGAATTTTCTTCCTTCTCAGTAGATAGTGTAATGGTTGAATGATTGAACTCTGCCCAACAATGAGTAGTTGTATGTCCGAGGTAAGTTACTTTGCTGCATGGAATTCCTTTGCCCCTCCAAATCCATCTCCCACTTTTTTCTACCCTGTTCTGTATCCTGGTGTCTGGGTTCTAAGGACTGCACCACCAGCTTCGCTTGCCCTCTAGTTCTAGTGAGGTCAGCAAATAGGAGATGCTTCAGAAGATCAGAGAGAAGGAAGAGAGAGGTTAGGGTATTTATTCTCCTAGCCACCTTCCTGCCAGGTCACAGTTTGACTTCGTCCTTCTATCAAAAGTTGTTGGCTGGTCTTGCAGTGTTCCAGCCTGGGATAGTAAGAACTTCCTGATGGGATTAGCCCCTCACCATTGGTTTTCCCTTAATCTTGCCCACAACTTTGTAAACAGTCGCTTCATTAAGTTTTGTTTTTTTTTACCCGTTTTGAGGGTGTCATCTGTTTCCTGCTGGGATGCATCTTGACTGATACAAGTGTTTTCCACCTCAAAATAGGTTTCCTCATTTTTAAAACAAGGATAATAATAGCACTTTTATCATAAAATTTTTGTGATTTTTAAATGAGGTAATGTAGGTGAAATTCTTAGCTAAGTGCTTAAAACATAGTAAGTGTTCAATGAATGTTAGCTGTCATTATCGTTACTGTTATCATTATTATTCTGTTACTGTTATCATTTTTATTCAGGACCCAGACATTGGGACTGAGATAAGAAGGCTGAGAGCTGGGCTTTTGACCAAAACCTCCACACAAGTCAGGATACTTGGCAGCATGTAAGTGAAATCAAAAGTTGGGTCCCATTAGGCCCATTATACGATAAATCCACCTTTGCTGATATTTCTATGACTGATATGACTCACAGCAGAATAGTACTGATCATCATGATTTCTGAGTGCATTTATAAGGCAAAAGGTTAGTGCTGTTCCTGTTTATGTATCCCCTGGTGCAAATTAAAGTAATTTAGAGAAGAAATTCTTAATCAGTAGCATGAGGTAGAGGGAAAAACTTTTTAAGCACATAAAAAAAGGCATACTACAACTTAGAGAAGCAAGGTTTATTTCATTACAAATGTTATATAATTCCTGAATGTGTAATTTATTACAGTGAAAAAAAAGCAATATGTAAAATAAATGCTGCAATTTGTCCACATTATCTGTGTGATCATTCTCATGGCCTCACTATGGATTGGATCAGTTAGTTTATTTGGTCATTTAGGAGATAATAGTCCTAATAAAACTAGGTTGTAGATTTTATCTCCATGTAACCCTCAGCATTGAGAAATGTCCTACTCCGTAACTGAAAAATTTGCAAATGCATAATGATTAATCACAAGAGCAGTGGAGAGAAAGTGAGGGTTTTGTGCATATCAATCCCAACAAGGAGAGGAAGACTTCAAGTCCATGTTTCTGGAAGTGGGTATATAATATCATTTTCCTGTGTAAAAGGCTACTTTTTTGAATGTGAATAAAATAAATATAATGTAAAGAAAGAACAACATAATAAACACACAAGTTTTAATGATGTACCATTGGTGTCTGTATTAGATTCCTGGGGGAGCCATAACAAATTCCCACAGCCTGGGCAGCTTAAAACAACAGACATTTATTCTCACAGTCTTAAGAGTCTAGAAGTTCAAAATCAAGATATCAGCAGGGTCCCTGATGGCTCTAGGAGAGGATCCTTCCTTGCCTCTTTCTAGCTCCTGATGGTTGCTGGCAGTCTTTGGTTTCCTTGGCTTGTGTCAGCTTCAACTCTGATCTCTGCCTTCATGTTAACATGGCTGTCTTCCCTCTGTGCCTGTGTCCTTTTTATAAGAATATCAATCATATTGGACATAAGGCTCACTCTAGGATAGAATATGACCTCATCTTAACTTGATTACATTTGCAAAGACTCTACTTCCAACTAAGGTCACATTCACAGGTTCTAGATAGACACGAATTTTGCCAGGGGGTGGGGAGGGGGACACTATTCAACCCATTATAGTGTCTGCTGCCCTAATTACTGAAAGGTTCGTTCATCTCTTTGTGGCTTTTTTAAGCTTTATTTTTTTCTTTGGTACTTGATTCCTATCTTTTTGTAGTTTTTCTTTCTTCTTTTTTAAAAATTTGATTTGCTCATCCATAGGAGAAAGATTTCAGTTACATCATTTTGATGATTACACAGGTGACAGGCTCTGTTTGTGGGGGCAAGTGCTTTGTCTCATCCCCTCACCTCTATTCATGGGGTGTAGACTCATATTTTCACTATCCCTTTGCTATATGGAGGATATGGGTTGGTGGAAGGAGGTTGCAGTGAATTCTGAGCCATTGGCAGACTTCTTCCCAGAGTGTTTAATGGTCTATAGACCTCAATGAGATGTTCTGCCAGGTAGTTCCTAATTCTCATTGCTCACCCACCACTTCTTCCTTCCTCCTGTTTTCTTCCCTGGATCCCCTCCCCAGAGGAACCCCTGGGCAAACAGATATCTGTTTAACCCACTTCAGTATCACTTTAAAAAATTTCACAATTCTTTCCCATTTCCCCAGCATATGTATGTTTACAATAATTAAACATGTAGAACCGATGGATTGTTGAACAGAGAGGAAACACGGAAGGAGAGACAGCATCTTCTACCTTTCCAATCCTCTCTACTCAGCCTTTTCCTAACCCTTTCCCCCAAAAAAGAATTACCAAGCTGATTGTTCAGAGATGGGGATGATTGTTTGGTGGTCTGATGATCAAGGTTACTGCATCCATGCCTGTACGCTAGTGGGTTCTGTTCAGTGATCGGACATCATGCTACTTGTGCAGCGAGAAGGCCAGTTTCTGTCTGGCTGCTCCCCCTTGAAGCATGCCAGCGCTTATCGGTCATTGCTTTGATTTCTGTACCATAAAACTGGACAAGAGATGATAAGAGCTTACTATGCATTAAAGGTTGGGGATAACTGAATACTCAGGCTAACTTAAGCTTACCTTCATTTTGCACTGGAGGTGATTGCGTAGGGCTAAGTCAATAAGAAACAAATGAACAAAACCTCGGCCCTCTGTATTTTTCTTCTCTAGTGTGTGTGTTCCCTCTGAGAAACTTCTGAAGAGGGGTGATTATTAGAGTAGAATATTCATATTTTGAATCTTTTAGTCAAATATCTTCAACATCCCAGCAACACTTCTAAGAGTATGTTACAAGCAATGTCTAAAATAGTGATTTTCAACTGGTGTGCCACAGTTTTTAAAACATGCAATACCTATTTAATCAGAGACACTGATATCTTTTCCCTTAGATTGTCCAATAAAAAATGACAACAGCCAACACAACAATAGCTATTTGATGTAAATGCCCTGCCTTGAATCTTAAATATATAGGTCATATAATAGAGTTGTATCATTTTTTAATTATATTTTTATTGATTGTGTTATTACAGTTCTCCTGATTTTTTCCCCTTTGCCTCCTTCTGCCCAGCACCCTCCATTCCCTCAGATAATACCCACACCATTTTTCATGCCCATGTGTCATGGGTATAAGTTCTTTGGCTACTCCATTTCCTATATTGTACTTTACATCCCCATGGCTATTCTTCTTTCTCTAAATGTTTTTAAATTTTACTTGTTGTTCAGATACAGTTCTCTGTCTTTTACTCTCATCCCAGCCCACCCATCTCCCTCCCATTTCCACTCCCCCCTAGTTTTTGTCCATGTGTCCTTTATACTTGTTCCTGTAAACCCTTCCCCTTTCCCTCTGAAATTCTCTACCTTCTCTCCTCTGGTTACTGTCAGCCTGTTTTCTATTTCAGAGTCTTTGGTTATATTTTGCTTGTTTGTTTGTTTTGTTGTTTAGGTTCCAATATATTAAAGGTGAGATCATATGGTATTTGTCTTTCACCACCTGCCTTATTTTGCTTAGCATAATGCTTTCCATTTCCATCCATGCTGTCACACAGGGTAGGAGCTCCTTCTTTCTTTCTGCTGCATAGAATTCCATTGTGTAAATGTACCATAGTTTTTTGATCCATTCATTTACTGATGGGCACCTAGGTTGCTTCCAGCACTTGGCTATTGTGAATTGTGCTGCTATGAACATTGGGGTGCATAGGTTTTTTGGATTGGTGTTTCAGGGTTCTTAGGATATAATCCCAGCAGTGGAATTGCTGGGTCAAAGGCAGTTCCATTTTTAGTTTTCTGAGGAAATTCAACACTGTTTTCCACAGTGGCTGCATCAGTCTCCATTTCCACCAACAGTGTACTAGCATTCCCTTTTCTCCACATCATCTCCAACACTTGTTTGTTGATTTGTTTATGTTGGCCATTCTGACCAGTGTGAAGTGGTATCTCACTGTGGTTTTAATTTGCATCTCTCTGATGGCTAGTGATGGTGAGCATCTTTTCATGTGTCTCTGGATCCTCTGTGTGTCCTCCTTGGAGAAGTGTCTGTTCAAGTCCTTTGCCCATTTTTTAATTGGGTTGCTTGTCTTCCTGGAGTGGAGTCATGTAAGTTCTTTATATATTTTGGAGATTAAACCCTTGTCTGAGGTATCATTGGCAAATCTGTTTTCCTATACAGTTGGTTCTCTTTATTTTAATACTGTTTTCTTTAGCTGTGCAGAAGCTTTTTATTTTGATGAGATCCCGTTTGTTTATTGTTTCCTTTATGTCCCTTGCTCTAGGGGACATATCAGTAAAACTCTTGCTCTGTGAAATATCTGAGATTTTCCTGCCTATGTTCTCATCTAGGACTTTAATGGTGTCACAACTTATATTTAAATATTTTACCAATCTTGAATTTATGTTTGTGTATGGTGTAAGTTGGTGCTCAAGTTTCATTTTTTTTGCATGTAGCTGTCCAGTTCTCCCAACACCATTTGTTGAAGAGACTATTTTTACTCCATTTTATGTTGCTGCCCCCTTTGTTGAATATTAATTGACCATAGATACTTGGGTTTATTTCTGGGCTCTCTGTTCAGTTCCATTGGTCCATTTGCCTGTTTTTATGCCAGTACCAGGCTATTTTGATTACAGTGGCCTTATAATACAGTTTGGTATCAGGTATTGTGATCCCTCCTACTTTGCTCTTATTTCTCAAAATTGCAGCAGCTATTTGGGGTTGCTTATGGTTCCATATAAACTTTTGAAGTGTTTGTTCTATGTCTGTGAAATATGTCATTGGTACTTAATAGGTATTGCATTGAACCTGTAAATTGCTTTGGGTAGTATGGACATTTTGATGATGGTAATTCTTCTGATCCATGAACACAGTTTATGTTTCCATTTGTTTGTGCCTTCCTTGATTTCTTTCTTCAGTGTTGTGTAGTTTTCTGCATACAGGTCTTTTACCTCCTTGGTTAGGTTTATTCCTAGATATTTTATTTTTCCTTTTGTTATATTGAATGGGATTTTTCCCCTTGATTTCTGCTTCTGCTGTTTCATTGTTAGAAGGAAGGAAATAACCAAGATCAGGGCAGAATCAAATGACATAGAGACTAAAAGCACAATTCTAAGAATCAATAAATCCAGGAACTGTTTCTTTGAAAGATACACAATATCGACAAGCTTTTAAGCTGGTTCATCAAGAAAAAAAAGAAAGAGGACCCGAATAAACACAAATGAAAGAGGAGAGATTACAACTGATACCACAGAAATACCAAGGATTGTAAGAAATTACTATGAAGAACTGTATGCCAAGAAATTTGAAAACCTAGGTGAAATGGACAAATTTTTGGAAAAATATAATCTTCCAAAACTCAATGAAGAAGAAACAGAAAGCCTGAACAGACTAATAATGGCTGATGAAATTGAAGCAGTAATCAAAAAACTCCCAACACACAAAACCCCTGGACCAAATGGTTTCACAGGAGAATTCTATAAAGCATTTAAGGAAGAGCTAACCCCTATTCTTCACAGACTATTCCAAAAAATCCAAAATGATGGAAGACTCCCAAACTGTTTTTATGAAGCCAGCATCATCCTAATCCCAAAACCAGATAAAGAAACAACAAAGAAAGAAAACTTCAGGCCAATATCATTGATGAACATAGATGCTAAAATCCTTAACAAAATATTGGCAAACCACATCCAACAATACATTAAAAAGATCATACACAATGACCAAGTGGAATTCATCCCAGGGATGCAAGGATGGTTCAATCTTTGCAAATCAGCAAATGTAAGCAAAAGCGAAGACAAAAATCACATGATCATATCAATAGATGAGGAAAAAGCATCATTTGGTAAGGTATAGCACCCATTTATGATAAAAACACTCAGCAAAGTGGGAATAGAGGAATCACTCCTCAACATAATAAAGGCCATATATGACAGACCTACAGCCAACATCATACTCAGTGGGCAAAAACTAAAATCTTTTCCACTAAGATCAGGAACATGATAAGGTTGTCCACTTTCACCACTTCTATTCAACATAGTGTTGGAAGTTTTAGCCACAGTGATCAGACAAGAAAAGGAAATAAAGGGTATCCAAATCGGAAAGGAGGAAACAAAACTGTCATTGTTTGCAGATGACATGGTAGTGTACATAGAAAATCCTATAGACTCACCAAAAATCTGTTTGACCTAATAAATGAGTTTGGCAAAACAGCGGGATACAAAGTCAATATCCAGAAATCAAAGGCATTTTTGTATCCCATGACTGTTCTTTAACTACCTATTTGTATTTCTTTAAACACCTCCCCTCCTAACCCATTCTTTCACACCTGCCTCCTATCTGGCAACTATCAAAATATTATCAATATCCACGTCTCTGTTCTTGTTTACTTAGTTTGCTTTTTAGATTCAATTGTTGAAATATATGTACTTTTTGCTATTCTATTGTTCATAGTTTTGATCTTCTTTTTCTTCAATAAGTCTCTGTAACATTTTATATAATAATGACGGTGGTGATGAACTCCTTTAATTTTTTTCTTGTCTGGGAAGCTCTTTATCTGCCTTTCAATTTTAAATGATAGCTTTGCTGGGTACAGCAATCTTGGCTGTAGGTCCTTGCTTTCATGACTTTGAATATTTTTGCCTGTACCTTCTAGACTGCAAAGTTTCTTTTGAGAAATCAGCTGACATTCTTATGGGAACTCCCCTGTAGATAACTAACTTCTTTTCTCTTGCCGCTTTTAAGATTCTTTCTTTATCTTTAACCTTTGGCATTTTAAATATGATGTGTCCTGGAGTGGCCTCTTTGTATCCATCTTGTTTGGGACTCTCTGTGCTTCCTGGACTTGCATGTCTATTTCCTTCACCAAACTACAGAAGTTTTCTTTCATTACTTTTTTTCAAATAGATTTCCAATTTCTTGTTCTTTCTCTCTTCCTTCTGGCATCCCTATGATGTGAATGTTGGAACTATTGGAGTTGTCCCAGAGGCTGCTTATACTATCCTCATTTTTTTTAGATTGTTTTTTTCTTTTTATTTTTCTGATTAGTTGTATTTTTGCTTTCTTATATTCCAAATCATTGATTTGGTTCTCAGCTTCATCTACTCTACTGTTGATTCCCTATAAATTGTTCTTTATTTCAATTAGTGTATCCTTCATTTCTGACTAGATCTGTTTTATGCTGTTGAGGTCCTCACTAAGTTTCTTGAGCATCTTTATAACCAGTGTTTTGAACTCTGCATCTGATAGATTGCTTATCTCCATTTTGTTTAATTCTTTTTCTGGAGTTTTGATCTGTTCTTTCATCTAGGCCATGCTTCTTTGTCTCCTTGTTTTAGCAGCCTCCTGTGTTTATTTCTATATATTAGATAGAGCTGCTTTGACTCTGTGCTTGGTAGTGTGACCTAATGTAGTAGGTGTCTTGTAAGGTCCAGCAGCTTAGCCTCTGCTATCTCCCAAGCTGGGTACTCAAGGTGTGCCCTTTGTGTGGACTAAGTACACTCCCCTCTTGTGGTTGAGCCTAGGTTGCTGTTGGCAGATCAATGGGAGTGATTTACCCAGGTCAGTCAGCTGTAAGGATTGGCTATGACCACTTACCACCACCTCTGCCTTCCATGGAGGATCAGGGTAGTGCTCTTACATGTCTGTAGCTATTCATTGGGTGCATTGGCCTTGGGGTTTTTTGGATGGTGCAGACAAAGTTCAGCCCCCACCTGTGTTTTGTCACCCTACCTGAGCTATAAAGCAATCTGAGAGAGCCACTACTTGTGCTGGGCTTGGAGATTCCCAGGCGAAGCCAAGCTATGAATCTAGGCTGGCTGCTGCTAGTGCTGGTCCTGGTGCTCCCTGAGGCCAGCTGTTGCTTGTTTGAGAGGATTTAGGAAGTTGCGAAGCATGAGCCAAGAGCAGTCATTCATATGGAAAAGAAGCTTGGATGGGCCAATTAGTTGGGTGGGACCAAGTCTGGGGATCTTCAAGGCAGTTCAAACAATGTTAGCCAGGTTGATGGAGTCTCAGATATGGCATCAGTTTGCCAGCTTTTTTGAGGGGAGGGTTTAGAAAAGGGACAATGGCCTCTGCTCTCCTTGATGGCAGACACTTCAGTTTCTCCCAGTATGACACTGGTGTCTTTCAAGCTGCTATCCTGGTGCTGGAGCTCAGATGGAGTGAGTCTGAGTAGGTGAGTCCATGTGTGGGTTCTTTAGGAGGAACTACTTGGGGCTCCAGAAGTTTCTTCCATCAACCCAATCCTGGCTGATTTTTGTAGCCAGAAATTGTGGGAACTTATCTTCCTGGCACAGGATCCCTGAGCTGAGGGGCCTGGTGCGGGGCTGGAGCTACTTGCTCTGTAGATATCTCTCCCAAATTTTTATCCACCACACTTGGGTGAGGGACCAGGCCATTCCACATCTGTGTCCCTCCTGCCAGTCTGGGTGGATGTGGTTTTTTAAATTCTGTAGTTGTCAGACTTCCATTCAACTGGATTTCTGATGGTTTGAATAATGGTTGTTCTATACTTCAGTTGTAATTTTGTTGTGGTTGTGTAAAGAGGTGAGCCATGTCTCAATAGAGTTGCATCTTATTGGTCATGTTGCATAATAAGGTTGCACCTGATTGGTTAATTCTTAGTACCAGAAATCCTTATATACAAGTGTAGACACCTAACTTTTTAAAAAAATTACTTTGGAGCAAAAAGGGTAGATAACTACTACTACTATTTCTTTTGTAAACCAATCACAATTATACCGATATTTTTGTCAGATTGGCAAAAAATACACTTTTTTTGAGCTGCATTATTTTAGTAATTAGTTTGTGTGTGCCATGAGATGAAAAAGTTTGAAAATCTGTGGTCTAAAATAAGAGAACTAGGTTTAAGACTTAACTGATTCAGGCCATTCATTAATTCAAATAATGGGGAATTGGTCACATTGTGGAAGCCCATGGTATATTCCAGGCAGGTCATTTCAAAGGTGAAACTATATTACACTGTTATAGGAAGTATGAAATATGTATTTTCAAAGCAGCTTTTTATTATTCACTGCAGTGATGTACAACAAAAAAGAATATCATTTTATAGTGTCTCTGATTAATGTGTTATTAGCTAGTCATTAGAGTCTGGTGCTTGTATCTCTGTATAATATCACATTTTTTATAGGATACAACACTCTCTTAACAGTGGTGTTAATGGAAAATTTCTTATTGAGGTATTCAGTGACTAGCTTTGGGGCTATGGCAATATTTTAGATCCTAAGTCATTAATTGAATATATATTGAACTCTAGTTCTTTTACCAAAGACAAAGGTTATTATAATTATGAAGTATCTAATTTAACAAAGGTCTATTACAAGATCATTAGTTAAAACAGAATTTGGGAATGTGGCTTATTTCAACTTAAATCAAATGATATATTAAACTTACTGATGGTAAAGTTCTTACATACTTTTATTTCCAAATATACCTATATGTCCAATGACATGTCAAAGACAGCATTTCTTAATTAGATTATACCTCTTTATGACTTTGTTGGTAAACTTTCAGGAAATGGGAAAGTAGCTACATTTTGACTCTAAGTAAACAATGCCAAAACCAGAGACCAGAAGAGATTGCGGGGGGATGTGGGGTGAGGGAACTGAAGCCCACAAAAATTAAAGACTTATCCATGGCAACCCAGAAAATCATTAGGCCTAAATCCCCTACCTCCTGAGATAAGCCCTCTTTTTGCGCTCATTAATAATGTTATATGCCTTCCTGTGGCACCTTCTGAACATACTTATCAGTGCGTGCTTTGGCACACTAAATTTATTGAGGTTGTTTACTGGACCTTGAAATGCACATTCTATTTTGTGGGTTCTTATGACCACATACTGACTTTAGTTCTTTTGAACCCTTCAACTTAACATCCCTGGAAATTCCTTGCATGGATCATGAGCAACATATGATTCCCAAACTGATCTCAGTTCATTATAATCTTTCATCTCTCCTAGGGTATCTGAACTGGGTAATTTTTTTCCCATTTATGCTGTCTCATTTCTTTAAATGGCCATTTAAGGAAATATTTAACTGCATGGAAAGGTAACAACTTAAGGAAAAATAATATTCAAGGAGTGTTTGGACTGCTTTTTTTTGGCTTACTGGCTCAAAGGTGAGTTAACTGCAAAGTTACCCCATCACTGCTAATGAGATTGTCCAAAATCTGCAACCCACCACATTCTAGCTTCAAAGGGGTTCTGTGCTACTGAAGTTCTTCTCATGGCACAAGCATTGCTCTTCCTTGTATCCATGGCTGTGTCTGTTAAGACCTTTTATACAATAGCCTCAAAATTCTGGTTGCAATTAGAGTTTTGATTAGCTGTCAGTGATGTCATAGCCATGGCTATTTTAAATCCACTGTGCTAAGTGTTTTCCTTTTCTTAATGTACTGTAGAAATTCCATTTCTTGACAGCAATAAGACACTTCAGGCAGTGTGTTTCAGGGCCAATATTGCACTTCTCATGGAGTTAAGACACTTGGCCTTCAGCCTCCTGACTTATAACACAATCTGAGTTATGCTATAATCACCCAGATATATACATGGCCTGTTGTGTTTTATTGCTTAAATGGAACCTGTCCCAGAGCCTCATCAACTGACAAGGTGGGAATATAGCCCTGAATGACTGCTAGGCAGATTCCCACCGGGAGTTGCATTTGGTCAGACCTCCTTCAGCCTTTCAGGGTTGCACTCAAGCTCTGGAGACCTTTGGTACACTTACCACACAGCAGAAATCAAACCCTCCAGCATCCCAGCTCTCACTGCCAGACTGCCCAGCGTAGGTTGCCAAATATCTCCCCCTCAACATATTTATTGAACTTTAAAACAGCAGAACAGCATTGAATGAGGTCCAGTAATTTTTATAGGATATATTTTAGTCACTAGACTTTGAAGACTCTTCCAACATTAATTATAAAGTTTCTGTGTCTGGATAACATATTGTTAACAGTTATTTTGCAAGTGCTAATGGCAAGATGGAAGATTTCCAATAATTTTATTGAGGAAGTGGCAATTAAAATGTTGAGCAGTATAGGGTACATGCAAAATAAAAATAATCTTGCAAACACAACACTGAACTTTATGACAAAAATGATGGTATATTTCTTATTTTTAAATAAATATGATGATTTTTCATTGTGACCTCTTTTTGTTTAAGGAGGATCAAGAGGTCTCTTTTTTGTTTGTAAAATGCAAGTGCTCTGGGCTGGTTCAATATTATTTACCACAACATCATGAAATGATTTTAAGACAAGTTGTTATCCATATTTCTTTCAATAACAAATATCACTAAAATGAGATCATTGGCTTTGTGTGACAATTTATGACTCTGGAAATGGATGAGCTGTCTTTTCTGAAGACTTTCAAAAACCTCATCTAGCATGGTTTTCCCTCCAGAGTGCTCTTGTGTGACCACCCATCTTCCAAACTCACCCTACCACAGTCAGTTGGCAGTGTTGGGTTGTTAGTCTGTCAGAACCTTGAGAGCAGAATGATCCACAGTGGGATGCAGCAGGAGGAATGGAGAGTCCTCCAGTACATATGGGGTCAGGGGAAAGACACAGAGAGTTAAAGGGTCTGTCCAAGGTCACGGCTGGGGAGCAGTAGGTGGTTCAAGTGGACTCAGGGTCCAGGAGTGTAACATCTTCATCAAATTACTTTCAATCATTTTAAATTTAGAGTGTAAATTATTTTATTTTATTTTTAATCCTCACCTAAAGATATGTTTATTGATTTTATAGAGAGAGGAAGGGAGAGAGAGAGGAAAACATCAGTCAGTTGCCTCTGGCACATGCCCACACTGGGGATCGAAACTGCAACCTAGGTAATCATAACACTGAAATCCAAACAAACTGATTTTCTGTCATTTTGGTGCTATTATATTTTGAAAGGGATTTTAGACCAAGAGTACAGCTGCTTTCCAACTCTACATGGTCACCACTTCCTCTTTCAGGCATATCCTGACTGCCATACAGCTTAGGCCTAGGTTTCCCTCATTAATTTGATGAAATAATTTTTTTTTTACCTGAAGTGCAATCTTTATTTTCCATATTGGTTTAAATATATAATTGGAATGCTTATCAACATTGACTAATGATATTAACACTATGCTGTAGTATCACTGCTTGAAGTTTCCTGCTACAATATTTTCATTCATGGTTTGCTTTTCTTTGATTGATGCATACTTCCCTTGGTCTTCCTTTGTGGATCATTTCTTTAAAACTCTCTCTTCTCTGAAGGGTTATACAAGAGCAGTGGGATCAGGGGCTAGCTCTTCTCTTCTCACTCAGGAGCTGTAAACATACAGAAATTGAAGTCTTCCAAGAGTTTTTCTTTCACTTTTGCTAAATCAAAAGAGATTTAAAAGACATTTTTAAGGGTCAATACTCAGAAAAAGAATGGTTCTCACTAATGTATTTTTTTATTTTTTAACCTAGGTATGTATAGAATTAATTCTTACATTGTTTTATTATTTTATTTATTAATTCTTATGAATCCTAAATATTAAAGCCAACTTTAGATCACTCTTTAGCTTTTAAAATAATTTAATTTAGTAACACATCAAGGGAATATAAATTTCAGTTAAATAATTCATTTCTAGAGACTCACTAACTAACCAAAAAGCAAATGCTTCTTTAGGCTGCTGTCCTATGAGAGAATTTGGCATTTGCTGATTTATTACTTTTTATAAGAAGATTTATTTTTATTATGTATTGCTTAGTAGATATTCTTGGTTCATATTGTACAAATATATTACCTGTTCACTTTTGTCTCATAGGGAAGAAAGCATGTCTTTTTTATTTCTATGCTCAATATCTTATAATATATTCACCTAATGGATACTCCAAAAATTTTGCTTACAAACTGGTGGAAAGCTAAAGGTATGTATTTAATTCATCACATATATTTTTTCTTCAAGAAAATTACCCCCAATTCTTGACTCACAGGAGCCCTGAGTTTAGAAAAAATACTAATTATATATAAATGACATTGGAAAAAATTCTGATTTTTCAAATGATTTTAAAGACTAATAAACTAACATAGCACAGCATGAAAGAGGGACAGGCTTTTGCATAAGAACCAATGTCAGGAGATAGATGGTAGACTTTCAGTGAATTTCAGCATAAAAATATCACTTTTCTATTTTGTGCACATACCTCAAAGAATATGTACAAAATCTATTTTGAAATTCAAGATTTGAAATCTAGAAATAAAACTTATATGAAAGAATTTGGTTGCAAAGCTGACCTTGAAAAATAGAGTAGTTTTCCTGTTGGTGGCTGGGTTCCCTAGGGTCCAGTTAGTGAATTCTTAATCAAAATTATGTGTCAGGTCCTGAAATATTTAACCTCTAAACATGTACAATTTATCCTTGGGATGAATGTAACTACTCTGCAATTAGATGAGTGTCATTAAAAATAATGTAGAATAATTGTTACTTATGCAGGAGTCACTGGAAAGAACAGTAGTTATCTTACAAACAGAAAGTTTTTATGACTAATATTCAGAAATCCCACTTCTTTCTTCTTAATTTCATTTCATGTCTTCCCATATCTTTGTGACTGTATAGCTGTTCTGTTGGATATTAAGGTTTGGACTAGATCTAGTGTAATCAATGAGAGGCAAAATCCTGTAGAGTTTGATGCTTTAAGCTTTGAAGGCTATCATATCTGGGTTTGATTGCTGTTTTTATCTTTCTATCTATTTGAAGTTAGAAAATTCAGGTGTATATAACTTCCCTTCACTATATTGCTTTTAGACAGGATGGTAAGATAGGGACCAAAAGGGCAGACCACATTTTCAGGATATATTAAAAATATGAGACTTTTTCTTCTTTTTATGGAAAAGATTCTTTATACCAATAACCTACTTGTTTCATGATCTTGTCAAATTATCTATGAAGAAAAATTTTAAAGATATTTTTATCGAGAATGTGCTAGCTATGGGGAAAAAAACCTGTCTAGATGATCAACAAAAGCTTTTCTTCTTCTATTAGGGCATATAGCCAGATGACATTCCCCAGACTGTCTTATACTTAGGTATAGCCAGGTGACTGAGCTCTAGTTAGTGGAGTGATGTGTAATATTCCTGAACCTGGTGCATACAAAACTCCCATGATAGATTATCTGTGTTCTTTTCCTTCACACAAATTGATGTATGGGAATATGGTAACTGTGGAAACTGTGCTTTAAAGCTAGTGAAGCTACAAGATGGAAGGAGCTCAGGACTCTAAGGTGAGCCCAAATTAATCAGGAACATTAAAAAAAAATCAGGAACATTCATTTCAACCGTATGTGAGTGAAAAGTAAGTGTGTGAGCCATTATAAGCTTTGGATTTATTTTTTTACCAGTAGAAAGAATTATCTTAACTAATATTCTATGTAATTAGAATCTTGCATAGAATTTGCTTTCTTTTATAATTTATTTATGAATATTACAAGTGCTATCTGTCAGATTTCAATGATGTCATTGCAAATGAAACAGTTCACATTAAACAAGGGCCTGACAATATAGTCATTACACTCATATTTATTGTTTTCTGCCATCTCTGAATTTACCAAAATACACAAACAAACTAGTTCAATTTCAATATTTTTTTCACTGAGGCCACATATTCCCCTATCCCCACCCTGCCACTGGAATTCTGCCTAAAATGAAAACAGCAACAGAACAGAGGTCAAGAACTTGGAAAGATTCATATGGGGAAAATCAGGTACAACTTGATTTAATATCAATATTTCATGTGTTCAGAGAGTGGAGTTTCAAACTACAAGATAACAGCCCATCATTTTTATGCCCTTCCATCTGTGAAAAGCTGTTCCTCAAAGCACCATGTATGAACAACATAGCAGCTTTTCATTTTAGGCACCATATTTTGAAAAAAAAAGAGAGAGAGAGATCTTTTGATGCATAACCAGACTCTGAGGATAATTGAAATCTATGAAGCTTTAGGGTCAGACTCATAAAGAATGCAGATTTCCCCCTGAAATATATTGCTGGGGAAAGGTACAGAACACAAATCTTAAACATAATGAAAACTTTGCCTTCTACATGTATAAAACAAAGGTTACACCATCTATTCTCTGCCAGTAAAAATCAAGTATGCACACTTCAGAGACAGTAGAATAGAAGGAGCTTCAAGGATAGAATAAAAACGTTAAAGGAAGGGATTGGCGGGGGAAGGGATGAATAAGTGGGACACAGGGGATTTTTATGTCAGTGAAAATACTCTGTATGACACTACAATGATGGATACATGTCATCATACTTGTACATTTGTCCAAACTCATAGAATGCACAATGCCAAGAGCAATTCCTATTGCAAGCTCTGGACTTTGAGTTATTATGATGTGTCAATAAGGATTCATCATGTCTAATAAATGTACCATTCCGGTGGAGGATGTTGATTATGGGGGAAACTATGCATGTGAAGAGGCAAGGATTAAAAGGAAAATCTTTGTACGTTCTTAATTTTTTGTGAACTTAAAAAACTTCTCTAAAAATGTGAAACAATTTAAAACAAAGTCAATGATACAATACATTTAAATTTACAGGAGAAAGTTTTGTTTAAAAATTATAATAATAATAGAATAATAATGAAAACACAAAATATCAGAATTTAATAGGATGCTGCAAAACTAGTTCTAAGAGGAAGGTTCATAGCAATAAATGCCTACTTTAAAAAGTAAAAACGAGGCCTGGCCAGTGTGGCTCAGTGGATTGAGCACCAGTCTGCAAACCAAAGGGTTGTCAGTTTGATTCCCTGTCAGGGCACATGACTGGGCTGTGGGACAGCTCCCCAGTAGAGGTGTGTGAGAGAAAAACCACACATTGATGTTTCTCACCCTCTCTTTTTTCCCTCCCTTCCCCTCTGTCTAAAAATAAATAAATAAAATCTTTAAAAAAATAAGAAAGATCCTAAATAAATAACCTAACTCTATGCCTTAAGGAACTAGGGAAAAAATAACAAATTGAGCCCAAAGTTAGCAAAAGAACATTAATAGAATAAAAGAAAACAATTATATGTCATCTCAATAGATGCAGAAAAATCATTTGAAAAAATTCAGCATTCATTCCTGATAAAAACTCTTAATGAGTTGGGCATAGAGAGAACATATATCAACATAATAAAAATCATATATGACAAGCCCATAGCTAATATCTTTCTCAGCGACAAATGGTTGAAAGCTTTTCCACCAATATTGGGAATAAGACAAGAGTGCTCACTTTCACCATAGTACTAGAAATCATAGGCAAAGCTATTAGACAAGAAAAATAAATAAAGTGTATCAGAATTACAAAAGAAAAAGTAAAGTTGTTTCTATTTGCAGATGAGTTGATTTTACATAGAGAAAATCATAAACACTTTACCAACAACCTGTTAGTTCTAATCAGTGAATTCAGTGAAGTGGCAGGATACAAACTTAACATACAAAAATCAGTAGCATTTTCATACCCAAACAATAAATTTTCTGAAAAAGAAAAAAAGAAATTGATCCCAACTTTAATAGCATTAAGAGCAATAAATGCTTATCTATCCAGAAAAGCTATCATTTAGAATGGAAGGACAGATAAGGTGCTTCCCAGACAATGTAAAGCTAAAGGAGTTCATCATCACCAAGCCATTATTACATGAAATGTTAAAGGGACTTATTTAAGAGAAAGAAGGTCAAAACTATGAACATTAAAAAGGCAAGAAATTCACAACTATCAACAACTGAATCTAAAAAAAAAAAAATACAATAAAACCTAAGAAAATGACCAGAACAAGTACAGATCATTTAGAGGGTTATCAGCTGGAAGGGGGAAGAGGAAGAATGGAGGAAAATGTGCAGGGATTAAGATGCATAATTGGTAGGTACAAAATAGACAGGGGGAGGTTAAGAATAGGAAATTGAGAAGCCAAAGAACTTATATGTATGACCCATGGACATGAACTAAGGGGGAGGGATTGCTAGAGGGAAGGGGGTACTGGGTAGAGCGGGGTCAGGGAAGAAGGTGGGACAACTGTAATAACATAATCAATAGAACATACTAAAAAATAAATACTTAGAAACAAATTTAACTAAGAAAGTGAAAGATCTCTACTCTGAAAACTACAAGACATTGATGAAAGAAAACAGACAAATGGAAAGGTATCTTGTGTTCAAGAATTAGAAGAATCAATATTGTCAAAATTTTAATAGTACTAAAAGCCATCTATAGACTTAATAAAATGCTTATCAAGATTCCAATGTCATTGTTTGCAGAAGCAGAAAACACTCCTAAAATTTACATGGAACTACAAAAGACCCCCCAATGCCAAAGAAATCCTAAGAAAGAACAAGAGGCATCACATGTCCTGATTTCAAACTATACTATGAATCTATAGTATTCAAAACATTATGGTACTGGCATAAAAACAGACAAACAGACCAATGGAACAGAATCAAGATCCCAGAAATAAACTCAAGCACTACAGTAAACTAATATTTGGTTACTGAGCCAGGAATATTCAGTGGATAAAAGATTCTTTAATAAATGGTACTGGGTTAGTTGGGATCCACATGTAAAGGAATGGAATGGGACTCCAATTTTACACCCTTCACAAATATTAGCTCAACCTGTATTAAAGACTTAAGTGTGGTATCTGAAACCATGAAACTCCCAGAGAAAATAAAAAATAAAGCTCATTGACCTAAGTCTTGGTAATAATTTTTTTTGGATATGACACCTAACGCACAAACAACAAAGTAAAAAATAAAGTGGGACCACATCAAGCTAAAAAGCTTCTGCACAGCAAAAGAAACCATCAACAAAGTGAATATACGACCTACAAAATGGGAAAAATATTTTAAAATCATATATCTGATAAGGGGTTAATATCCAAAGTATATATTAAGGACTCATGCAACTGAATAGCAAGAAAAAACCAAATAATCTATTTACAAAATAGGCAAAGGACTTTAACAGACATGTATCCAAAGGCCAAAAGATGTTTACCATCACTAATCATTAGGGAAATCCAAATTAAAACTTCAGTGAGATATCACCTCACACCTGTTAGAATGACCATCCTAAAAAAGACAAGGGTAACAAACAAACAACCAAAAAAATGTTGGCATTGGATGTGGAGAAAAGGGAACCATTGTGCACTGTTAGGGATTTTATTGGTACAGCTACTATGAAAAACAGTATGGAGGTTTCTCAAAAAAAATTAGAACCAAAACTACCATATAACCAAGAAATTCCACTTCTGAGGAAATAAAACACTAATTCTGAAAAATATCTGCAATCCCATGTTCTTAGCAGCATTATTTACAGTAACCAAGACATGGATGAATGGATAAAGAAGTTTAAATTGTATATATACATATATGATCTGAAGAGAAACTTAAGTGTATATATAGAGAGAGATATACACACATGCATTACACATAAATATATATGTGTATATGTATGTGTATACATATATATACATATAAATCTAAATAATTCAAACTCAATAAAACCCTACCATTAGCAACATGGATGGACCTTGAAGTCATTATGCTAAGTGAAATAGAGAAAGACAAATACTGTATAGTCTCACTTATATGAGAAATATAAACAATGAAAAAGAAAAAAAAATTGAACTCATAGAAAAAGAGATCAGACTTGTGGTAACCAGAGGCAGAGGATGGGAGAAAAGGGATTGGAGAAAACTGGAGAAGAGTGCTCAAAAGGTACAAACTTCCAGTTGTAAGGAAGTACTAGGGATGTAATGTATTAAATACAACATGATTAATATAGCTAACACTGATGTATGCTATGTAGGATCATTGTCAGGAGAATAAATTCTAAAAGTTCTCATTGCTAAGAGATTTTTCCCTCTCCCTTCTTTCTCTTTTTACTCTATCTATATGAGAGAATGCATGTTAGCAGAACCTACTGTGGTAATCATTTCTCAATATATGTAAGTCAAACTATCACACTATACATTGTACACTTACACAGTGGCATATGTCAGTATTTATGAATGAAACTGGAAAATAATTTAAAATGAAATTAAACTTATAATGTATTACATTTACAGGGTGAGCCCAACATTGCTATCTCAATTTTTGTTAGGTCAAGCAGCAGGAAAAAAAATTAATAAATATATTTGGATAATCTGATTAACAAATGTTATCTAATGAACATATGTAAAACCCTGAATGGAACTATTAGAGAATATCCATTTCTTTTAAGTACATATGGAAAAGTTATAAAAATTAATTAGATGTGAGCCCTGACTGGTGTAGCTCAGTGGACAGAGTGCGGGCTGCCAACCAAAGACTCACAGGTTCGATTCCCAGTCAGGGCACATGCCCGAGTTGTGGGCCAAGTCCATAGTGAGGGTCATGTGAGAGGCAACCACACATTGATGTTTCTCTCCCTTCTTCTCTCTCTAAAAATAAATAAATAAAATAAAATAAATTAATCAGATGCTAGGTCAAAAAGCACATCTCAACAAATTTCAAAAAACATATATCACACACATCACATGCTTTGAACACAATGTAATTAAGAAATCAATATCAAATGATAAGAGGTCTATATATGTTGGAATTTTAAATAATTCTGCTTTTATTTAAAAGCATAATTATTTATGGCTCAAAAGAGAAATTATAATAAAAATGTAGAAATAGTTGGAACAAAAATAAAAATGTATAGAATTAAAAATATAAATAAATTTGCAGGGGGATGTTTTGTTTTGTGAAAAATAATAATAATACAAACAAACACCATTAACCCCTGGCTGATGTGGCTCAGTTAGATGAGATGTCATCCTGTATCAGAAAGCTGCAGGTTGGATTCCCAGTCAGGGCACATAGCTAGGTTGTGGGTTCAATCTCTGGTTGGGTCATGTATGGGAGGCAACCAATAGATGTTTCTCTCTCTTTCCCCCTTCCCCTCTCTCTAAAATCAATAAACATATTATAAAAAAATACAACAAACACCATTAAATCAAGTCTCATTGTAAAAACAGCAAAGCATAAAATGGGAATTCATCCATATTCTCTTACTTTTAGTGGAACTCCTGGAAGAAGGGTCTCTGTCCTTATCTATCCTGCTGTCACTCTTGGGCACTGTGGGAGGATCAAGGCAAACCGTGGCCAAGGTTCTTAGCTATATCCCAGGTTAGGGACTCATTGGTAGGTATCTATTCTCATTAAGGCACCCAACAGCACCCATAACCTTTCAAATACTGGGGACCCTGTGACAATGAAAAGACCAATTAGTCTGAAGATAGCTCTTAGAGCTCCAAGCCCATAGGTGGGATAGTTGCTTCCTTTAATATATTTTTGCAGTCACGTTTTCCCATGGGAAGGTATCTCTCTGTGGAATCAGCATGAATAATTCTTTTAATTTATAATTCACATACGAGCAACCTTTCAGTAGCACATTTGCTGACTCATCCCTAAATCATAACAATATAACAATTCCAACAAGAATACGTTTCAAATAAATCAACCTTTTTCCCAAAGATTATTATATCTCTTCTATCACATCACTCATTACTTGAATTATAAGCCACCTCAATATGTTATTCAAGTGAATTGTAGAATATCCTTTTGTAAAAAATTTCTTAAGCATAAAAAGATAGATCTCTGAGATTTTTTGAGTCACCATTCACTCATTTATTCAACCTGTGTTAAACACCTTGTGTGTCCTAAGCCCTGAATACTGTATAGCCTCAAAGAATAAATAATTAAAAATAAACAAATAAATAAACCAAAGCAGTTAACTGATATTGGATGTGATGAAATGGTGTGAAGAGCTGAGTGTCCATCATTTTCTTTAACCCTCACACTAACCCTGTATAGCAGGTAATAGCAGGGTCCTGGTGTTCCAGATGAGCAAGCTGAGGTTTTGAGTGGTAAAGTTACCTACACAAGCTGGTTAAGGACAGAGTCCAGGTTTGTTCTACTCTAGAGTGTGCTATTAACATGTACACAATAATATCTCCCACAGTCTCACTCTGGGAGACTACTATACACTCTATTGGAAGGGGAAGAAGTGCAGGCAAGGAATTTGAATGCATCAAGAATGCACATGTGGAGCATAGCAGAGAGAGAGAATAACTGTGCACTGCAGAAGTGGAATAAAGATATGCTATCAAATAGGAATTGCTGGCTGGAGAATCAATGACAGACTTTGAAAGCAGAGGGGAATTGTTTTTAACCCCCAAAACACATGAGACGGTGCACCAGTGATGAGATTCTCAGCATGCAGGTTAGGCTAAGAAGTAGGCAGGGGCTAGATGGTCAAGAATTCCAAATGTGTAATACATTAAAGAGGTCTTTAAGCAGAGACATTAGGTGGATTTTTCTCCCCAAACAAAGCTGTTCATAGTGTAGAGAATGGACAAAAGGGAGCAGTGATGATGGGTGGTCAGAATGATGACCTCTGCACTTTCATTTTTTTCTTTTGCTTCTGAGAATATTATTTCAGAAGAATGAGATTTGTGTCTTGTAAAAGAAGCCATATATAAATAAAGCATAATGGCATTTCCCATGTATTAAGGACCTACTATGCTCAGTTGCTATGTACGAAACCTGGAATATGTTATTTTAGTTAATCCTCAAACACACTTTTGTAACTATGCTGCTTTTGTACTCCACTAGTAGATTGGGGGACATCCCCATTTCATTGATGAGGACACTGTGGCTCTGAGAGTTTAAAATACTTGCTCAATATAATACAAGTCTAAGTAGCCAAAGAACAAATTCCAATTATGTTCTTATCAAGGAAAGTTGTTAGATGATTTTTGCAACCTTCCAAATGAGATGTTTCATTGGGCTTCATTGAGATGTGTAAGTCCTGGCATGTCTGGTTTTGAGAAAGTCTCAATACTTTTGTAATCACACTTAATATTTGGCAAACATTGGCCAGGGTGGATTTTCAAAAACAGTTCTGCAATTGGAGTGTGTTCCTGTTACACTGAACTCGAAGGGAAATACCAGGACAAACACAGCACTCTTTTAGATGAGCAGAAACCCACACAGCAAACCTAAACAGATTGTGTAGCACTATCATACAACACATTCTTCATACTGAGTTCTGGAACTCTACACTGACAACTTGCCATTCTCTGCAGTGGGAGTTCAGGCAGCATCCAGCCAAACTAAAATAGATTTTGTGAAATCAAATTGATTTTGGGGGTGGGAGTGGCGTTTGCCCACAACATAGCACTATTTCTCATATACTTGAGGCTGACCTAAGTTTGGGAAATTTGCCAATCAATTGTTCAGACTTCTTTATTTTATAACCCATAGGATACTACTGACCAACACAGGAAAACATCTGTTATAAAGAAAGCCAAAAGCTACTAAGAATTTAATAATAGATGGTTACCTTGTTCTTTTCATAGGAACTCCAGAACTGAACATTAAATTCAATCAACACAATTATCTTTAATTAATTATACTCTTCTGTAGGCTGATGCTTCATTTTTGGTCCAAATTTTTGCAAGGTAAATAGAATAATTTGCCTAATGATTTCAGCATTTTCAGTAGAGCTAGAGAGGGGGGTTAGCAGATACAGCACCACTCTTTTTCACTCCTTAGCAGAGGGTTGAAGTTCAGCCAGAGGTCTTGTATAATAGGAGTTTTTAGAGGATATTTAGTGAGGTCCCTATTGGAACGTTATCTATATTGCAAACAACCGTACATCATTTGGTAATCATGGGCAAGTTTCAGCTTGGGAAAGACCTTATGTTGATTAGCTTTATGTAAAATGGAGAGGTCCCAATTTTGAGGGTGCCAACATACTTCTATGTTATCAAATCTCACGTCAGGCAGGATTATGTAGTGGAGGAGTGGAGGAAGGGGAAAGGGAGAGAAGTTCTCCAGCCATCCCTGGACACCAGTAGGTTTTCACACTCCCTTCTTGGCTAGGATAGAAAAGCGGGGGGTGTGACTCCATGGTCTCCAAAGTCTCTCAAAGTTTTAACATGCTCTGTTCCTAAACTATGTCATTTGCTCTCTCAGTGTGAAGTGGGGGCTTGAGCTGTTCTACCTGAATGGTCAGAGGGAGTTTCTCAAGAGAGCCACATGCTGCTGCTGTCACCAGGATGGGGCTGAATTCTCATACTTCCTTAAATTTGGACGCAGCTAGTACAACTGCTGTACAGCTGCTGGGAGCACGTGACATTTGTATAAATGACTTGCCCACCCAAGCTAGGCTGCAGCTCTCCGTTTTCAGTACTTTAGTTTTTATAACAAATCTTCTCTTCTCTGCTAATTCAGTGGTTTTCAACCTTTGGGGACACAACCCATAGTAAAAAACCAAAAATACATTGAATACACAGCTATATATAAACATACAGTTTATACAAAATTTTCACAAAAGAACCCTTAACATTATTCCATTTGATGCCATTTGATAGTTTCAGTTTTTATTTTATTTTGTACTTGAAAAAAGCACTGGTTGTGACCGATATATTGATATGACTCATACAGAATGTGACAAGCATTGTTCAGACTATTTTAACTGAATTAGGCACTTGTTTTTTCATTGTCTCCTCTCAAAGAGAATGTAAATCATCTAATGGCAAGGACACTGCATGAGAGTGTCTATTAAATACTGCAAATAAATCCACATTCACAGTGAATCCACATTCTTGCCATCAGTGTTACTATAGTACTACAAAAAGCCCGCCTGCACCGCCAGGAGGATCCTTACCTGTCATCCAGGTCCCAAAATCACACCTGAAGCTCAGAGAGTGAGAGAGCTTTCACCTAGATTTCCTTTCTGAGAAATAAGCAGTGATGAAGTTCCTCACCAGTCTTAGTATTCTCACTCATTTCTGCTCAGCTGCATTTATTAAACTTTAGTCTGTAGCAGCAAGGCTGTTCCAGGGCTAGGCATTAATCAGCAATATAAATCTTCTATTTTAAAAATTTAATTTCTATACATACTTTCTTAATTGAATTATATCATGTCTTATTTTCATTCTTTTTACAACTAAATATATGTTTTTAGAAAAAACCTAAAAACTCACTTAATTTTAATAATGATTATGGTTATTGCTGTGCAACCCTTGATATAAAAATTTAGTAGTTTCAAAGCAATCCCAGAAAAATTTCCCAATATTTTAACACTCTTAACTCCCAGTTTTGTGGATGGATGGCTTGGGGATAAGAATACTTAAATTCTTTGCACGATGTTAAACCAGGTATAGGAAAAAAAAAATCCAGGAATTCAGGTTTCAAATAAAATTCTTTATGTAAATGAGCCTATTCTGTTAAGGCTCTTGATATGAATTTGAGCAGAATACATTTTAATTTAAGCTCTGTAAGTTTTCTGGAATAAGAAATATTTTTTATAAATCAACATTTGAGCACCTCCATGGTTATATTACGGATTGAATAAATTCTTAGAAGCGGAACTGTCAGAAGAAAGGAAATAACAGTTTTATCTGATACAAGCTATTAGCTTATCCAGAAATCCACAAGATAAACTTGAATACCCACATCCCTGAATCTCCACTAAAACTGACCATCTGCCACCACCATCATCATCGTCATCATCATCATCTAAAGAAAAGCCTCTTGCTGTTCTCTGACCAGTAATATAAGCCTAAGTTTTCTCTACTACTTCTTACCTTCTTTCTCTTAAGACACAGATCACAACTTACTATTGTTTTATTTATTTTCCTGTTTACTGGTTCTATGTCTTCTTTTCTAGAATATAAGCTCTCTAAAGGCAGATACGATGCTTTTTGTTCATTGTTTTATCCCCAGCTCCCAGTGAAGTGTCTGGCATATGAAAGAAGTTCAATAAATTTTGGGTAACACTAACTTGGTTCAAATAAACAATTATTATTCAAGTTTAAACTATTCTCCAATAGTCATCGGAATATCCTTGAAAAAAGTATATAATGTCATAGAACATTTGGGTTAGAAGTCAGTTAAATTGGTAGGTTACCTAGCAGCATATATTCTATAAACTCATTTTTGTGAAAAGTAAAACTATTATGTGTCTGTGAATAACTAAAATATAGTTGTGTAAATCTTATCATCTTCACACCTATATTTCCCAAACTCTGTTCAATCTGCCATAAGTATTTTAGTACTACTTGACATTAGTAATGTATTTTTAATCAGCAGCTTCCATCTGTAGTTCTGGCTGACACCCATGTCTTCCTCGCACTGGCAGGCAGGGGCTGCATCTGAACTGGAGGGAGTTCATTCTGGGTGTTTTATGGGGGTATCAGGGGTGACCTTTTAGGAAGCAGAGAAGTCAGGAAGTGGCTCCAAGTAAAATCTTTTCTTCTAGCTAGGGAAAGGATCATCAAACTTTTTCTGTAAAAAAGCCAGCTAGTAAATATTTTAGGCGTTGTGGGATATGTGGTCTCCGCTGCAACTATTCAGTTCTGCCTTAGTGTGAAAACAGAAACAAAATGCAATGGGATGGATGTGGCTATGTTCTAATAACATTGTATTTACAAAAATAAGTGGATTTGTCCCAAAGGTCGTGGTTTGCTGACACCCTGATCTAGTGTAACATCTCAGACTTTGTTTTATCTTTTCTGTCTGGTGGGAACAAACTGTCTGACTGCACTGTTTGCAGGCAGTGTGCTCCCCTGAGCATGTTACTTAACCCCTGTAAGCTTCAGTTTTCATGTGTATAAAATAAGGATAAAACGAGTACCTACATCAGAGAAGCTTTGTCACGATTCATAAACTAATCCAAGTAAAGTACCCAGTCCAGGGCCTGCCATGTTATCCCTACTCTGTTTGGCCTCCAGGTTCATTTTCCATCCTACTTTCCCCTGAGCCTGTGAGACCGGCCCCTACAGATGGCCTCACCCAGCCCCTCTAGCTGCTGGCCCCCAGAGTTCTCCCAGTGGGAGGCATTGGCCAGAGACAGCAGGGACAGAGGAAGGAGCAGGCTTGAGATGCATCTTCCCCTCTCCCTTGTTATTTAAGCGCTGCTTTCTGTCAGCAGCTGGATCTCTCCCCAGCCAAGGCTCTCAACAGGGAGCCCCTGCCCCAAGGCTCCAGCAACACTATTTCCTTCGCTTGTACTCTCAGACTTCCCACTCTTGCTAGTCTCTGGATGCCTTCAGAGGCTTTGCTTATGCCCTACACCTTGATAAAAAGTGTCTTTATTTAAACCTTCCAAGTGAATTCGGTTCTCAGCTAACACCCTGACTAAAACACTGCCTTTGAGAATAAGGGTGACCATGGTGATTGCTGTGTTACTTTTATAATTAGCAACTACTTCAAAACTTTGTTCAGGTCTAGGCCTCTGAACTTCTGTTTTCCAATGTACTATTTATTGTCCTACTCCTGTATCTTTCCAATATAAGCTCTGTCAGCTAATACTGTGACAATTGGTATTTGGTAACTGAGGCTAAGAGAAAACTTGAGAAGTGACTGATTTATGTTATCACCTCAAGGTGTGAACATGTTTCAAGGATGAACAGGAATCTACAGTGCTGTGTCCTTCATCCTTTTCATGTAGGAAGAATTACAGTATGGTAATATAAGCCCAAAGATAAATTTTCCAATGGTATAAAAATTACTTAGCCCATAGAGCAATGTATCCATTCTTGGGTCACCCTTTTTCCAAGTACTAGACAGAAATAGAGTAATAGATAAGGGTAAGGTAATTCATAAGGTCAAATAACTCAAAGCTTTCTAAAGCCAGAAGTCCCCACCAGGTCTTCTGGGAGCAGTCACAGGTCTATGGCAGACAGACAGACATCCTCTCTATGCACTGGGCCCTGGCATTGCACCTTTGTGCCCAGTTGCCCCCTCCCTGATGCCTTTTCTTGACACTCAAATCCAGCCAATCACCATCTTGATTTCTTCGGGACTACTCATGTTTGACATCTCTTGATTTTGAATTGGGTGTATTAGAATGGTGTTACTTCTATTTTTTCAAAATAAGTCTAAGAGAAACTGAACTTTCAATACTGTCCATTTAAATAGCAAAGTACATGACCTAGCTGAATTTGACTTTAACTTCAAATAATACTGTTGAATATATCTGCAACCTGGGCAACCGGGCTCAAGAAAATCATTGTATTTTATCATTTATGCAATGAAACTTGGATTATTTTTTGCATATATATGTAAATGTGTATGTATTTTGCCAGCTGTGTTTACTTGGAAAGGATTGTCATTTATTCTGAGATACTTTCTATTTTGGGGGGAGATGGTAAAATAGTATTTTTTAATAAAATTACAATAATAAGGATAATAACAAAATGTTCCAAGCACTGTGCTAAGTGCTTTGTATACATGTAGTGGGTAATTTATCTGTTATTTTTATGAGCAGCCTGTAAATGGGGGTGACAGCTATCACCCCCATTGTAAAGAGACTAAAGCTGAGGCACAGAATGGCAAAACCTCTTCCTCAAGGTCCCACAACTGCCAAATGGCAGAGTTGGGATATAAGCTGGATAGCTTGACTCTCAAAGCCAAAGCTTTATTGTTTTCTGATAGTGTATGACAGTTGTTTTTTGCTAACGCTCTTAGCTGGAATAACTTGCCTTGAAATTCCAAAGTCTAGGAGCCACGGGGTTCTCTTCTTTGTTCACCATATCTGATACGGTGTTATACCTAGGCCTGATGGAAGCGGATTGTGTGGGTGGGCTTGAGAAACCTCTCCTGGACCACTGCATTTCCTGAGGGGTTGCTCAGCACAGTGAAGGACTGAAAAGTCAGGTGGAATTCCAATATGACCGCAGAGGCTTTCACTAAACAAAAAGGCCGAGAAGAGGTTTTGTGGCTTTAATGACACCATGGTGGGGTGTTATCATAATGGTGCTATTGACACCCTCATCACAGAGAACACCACCCTCACCATAAGCAAGCACCCTTCCTGAAGTACCACATGCTGAGAAAATATGGCCACAGTCCAGGAAGCTGTTTCCAGAAACCACACCCAGCTAAGAGCCCTTGCCCCAGCTGGAAAGTCTGGTTGTTATTTGGATTAGCACATAAGGTCCCTGTGGGACTCCTCTGCTCTCTCTGATGGTAGCAATACAACACAGACTCTGGGAAGCTGGGTGTCTCATGCTGCTAAGACTCTGGCCTAATATGGAGGCAATATATTCCTGCCAGGCATGATGGCATGAGTATGAAAGGGAAAGTGTTCCAGAAGCTTTACAGAGTAAAGTTCTTCCAGGTAAAGCTTTTCCTAAACATTGGCCCAGAGGGCAATTTGGAAGCCACCTATTCCATCCTGCCCATGCAGAGAAGCACATCTATGCTAAATACAAATAAGTAAACTAAAACCCAGCTGCATGGATTGATTCACTTGAAACATTAAAAATATGGTGTTGGAGGAGAGCTCTACAGATACCCTGGCCTGCCAGAAAGATGAACTAGTGGGTCCTAGAGCAAGTTAAGCACGAACATTGCTGAAGGCAAAGTTGCGAAACTGAAGCTGTCCTACTTCAGGCACATCGTGAGAAGTCAGAATACTTTGGAAAAGTCAGTAATGCTGGGAAAATAGAAGGAAGCAGGAAAAGAAGAAGGCCAAATAAGAGATGAACTGACTCCATAAAAGGAGCCATAGGCTTGAATCTATAGGAGCTGAGCAGGCCTGTTGAGGACAGGACATGGCAGACATCACTCATTCACAGAGCTGCCAGGAGTCAGAGCCGATTCACCAACACATAACAAGTTGCATAAAAACATGAATCATCAAACTAAACTGTTTACATATATTTAGAAAATCTTGCTATTCAGTCATCATCCACTTGGGTCACAAAAGGGCAAATAAATATATGAGTAAATGCCCCTGTGCATACATGTGAAGGCAGTTCTTCAGTTTTCATCTCTGTGCTCTCACCTGGGGATGGGAGACTTTTTATTCAAACCTAGCCATTCTGCTTCTATTGCCACATCAGTAATGCACTGCTCAAAACTGTTCGTGAGTGTTTTCTTTTATTCCACACCATAAGGCATTGCTCAAAGTTGTTTTTTAACGTGTCTTTATTATTAATAATAACTACTATTTAACCAAGCTCCTACCATATGCCAGCCACCATTCCAAGGATTTACACATATCACATTTAATTATTACAACAACTCCATGAGGCAGGAACTATATTCCTAACTTTATAGATTAAGAAATAAAATTGAGAAGTGGTAATTTCCCAATGTCAAGGAGTCAGGAGCAGAGTTGGGATTTAAACTAAACAGTTCTTTCTGCCTCCAAAGTCTATTTCCTTTCCACAATGCCAAGGCTCTCTCTTTTCAAGAAATTATATTTTATTCTCTGTATATTTGTACTTCTGTTAGCAACACAGAAGGTAGGGAAGTATCCTGACACTTCCCTGCCGCACACATCCTATTCAGCATGGGGGCTGGGCCACAGGACCAAGCCTGGACTCTTGCTGTTCAGCAGATATCAGCAAAGACTCAGATCCAAGGTTTTAGAAATCTGGTTCTTACAGTTAGTGATAAGTAGGTGTTGGGAAAATATATTATTAAGTTAAAGAAACAAGTTTTCTCATTTAATAGCTATAGAAAAAGTTAGTTGCTAGAACTTTAGTTTGAGAATAACTATGTCACATGGAAAGCATCATGATTTTGATGCTTTAGTTTTCTATCAGTGACCTATTGGGCAGTCTGCCCTTATGGTAGCCAAGTTGGGTTTCTGGGTCTGTAAAACCAAAGGGAATTTAAATATGAGGAGGGTTCACTGAGTCTGGTTGATCTTGATCTTCCACAGCACAAATTGCTTTTCCTGAAATAGCCCATGCCTGTTATTACAAAGCAGATAATCAAGATAATAGGCTTGAAAATTTTCATCATGCTTATACCATGCTTAAATAGAAGATTCTACTTTGAGTTTGGAAATATAACCTAAAAGCAGATTTCATGATGCATTTTGGGAAAATTTATTTCAAAAATATTTATTGAGCATGTACTTAGTGTCAGACCTGTTCTGGGTGCCGGAGCTAAAGCACTGAATAAAGCTGATCAAAGTTCTCATGCTGCCCTGGCTGGTGTGGGTCAGTGGATTGTGTTTCTATCCCTCTCTTTCTCCTTCCCTTTCCCCTCTAAAAAAATTAAATAAATAGAAATCTTTTTTAAAAAGTTCTTGTGCTCATGGAGCTTATGTCCTGTTTTAGGAAGTAGAAAAGAAATAACTAAAACATATAGTATCTCAGGTGATGGTAAATACTACAGAGAAAAGAAACACAGAAAAAATTGGTGAGACATGAAAGAGTGCCAAAAGTACTGCATTTTTTAAAATAGTGTGATGAAAGAAGTCCTTACTCAGAGTGATATGTGAGCAGAGATGTGCAAAAACTGAAGGAGTGAGCCATGTGGCCACTGAAGGGAAGGATGTTCCAAACTGAGGGAACATGAGAGAGCATACCTGGCATGTTGGGGAGCTGGCAGGATGACCAGGTTGAATAAAGTGATCAATGAGAGCACAGTAGATCAGGTGAGAAAGGCGTTAGGTGTCTATGGTCTTGTGGGCCATGGTAACAAATTCTGGCTTTTGCTCTGTGTTGAAGAAGCCACTGGAGAGTTTAAAATAAACAAAAGTACAGTTGACCCTTGAACAACATGGAGGCTGGGGTGCAGAATGCTTGAAATCCATGTATAACTTTTGACTCCAATAAAACTTAACTACTATGTACATGTTAACATGATTCTCTAGTTGCTTTGTTGAGAATACATATTATTTAGAGTAGTTAGTAGTATCAGTGTATTAGTTTTCTATGCTGTGTAACAAATTACCACAAAATCAGGAGCTTAAAATAATACAGATCTATTATTTCACAGTTTCTGTGTACCAGGAGTGTGGGAAGAGGTCATGCAGGGCTGAGTTCTCACCTGAAGACTTGACTGGGGAAGAGTCCACTTTCAATCTCCCTGAGGTTGTTGACAGAATTCATTTGTTGACAGATGTAGGATTGATGTAGCTGTCTTATTCAAAGCCAGTCATAGAGACAGAGAGGAAAGGTAGGTGAAAAAAAGAGAGAGAGAGAAGACTAGAGTAAGTCTGTTCACATACAGAGTGTAATATATCATAACATGATCATGGACGTGACTTCCCTTTACCTTGCCAAATGCCTTAGATGGGAGCAAGACACAGGCCCCACCTACACTCAACGTGAGGAGACTGCACAAAGACGTGAAAACCAAGAGATGCAAGGCATAAAAGCCACCCTAAAATCTGTGAGCCACAGTTAAGAAAAATTAGGAAGCTCTTACAATAATCAAGGCAAGAAGTGTAAGAATTAGAGTGGAATAATTAAAGAATGCATTATATAATCATTATTAATTCCTTTGGTACTGACCATAGCTCAAACTGGACATGACTAATTGGGATATGCTAAACCAGAGAACTTCATGACCAACTCTGGGCATCCTTTGGCCTCAGTCATTCTTACTGGTCTCCAGTCCATCCTGTCTGAGCCAGAACCTCCATTGCTCTAGTCACCCTTCCCTCACAGCACCACTTCTAGTAGCCATGTGGGGCCTAGTGTTGTGCATTCCTGTGAAGCAGAGGTCAGGGTCGAGTGTGGGGCTCTGAGTCTGAGAGCGGGCCTTCTTTCCTCATGATATCCTTCTCTGTTTGGCCTTGAGTCAGAGCTCACCCATCTTCAGAATCTCCTCCTTCTGATGACTCCCTGTGCCTGAATGCCCCGTCAGAATCATGGTCTTAATGCCTTACTGTTAGAACTGGCATCTTCTGTCACTTCCTCTGGCAAGTGCATTTCTGATCACCTACTGTATTCTGAGGCTCCTCAAAAGAAAATAAAAGAGTCATACAACACCCCTGCTTAAGATCTGATATCCTGCCCTAATCCTGTTTGGTGTTGCCGCCTGGACCTCAGAGGACTTAAAGCTTCATGTTTTCTCCAATGTTTAGCAGTGTGCTCTCTTGCTACCTCTTAATCCAGCTCCTCCAGTCAATTTAGACTCTTCTCACAAGTGTTTGTCCACTAGGAGTAAAGCTGATTCATTGTTGATAAACAGTGAGATATCACACAACCAAAGTTGCCTCATAATACCAGGGTCCACACTCAAGTTTTACTGAGACACTTTTGCAAAGTTCATAAATGAAATGAAGAGTTGTTTCTTGTTCTTCCCCAGGTGTGTGCTCTGAATCCACCTTGATATAAAAGCACATCATTCTTCCACATTTTGGCCTCAATTGTAAATCAGAGGGTGCTTAGTTGATTACGTCACTCAACAGCTCGACACAAAAACTTTGGGTCCAATGTTACTGGTGGAGGTGTGAAGTAACTGGAATATCTCTGTCCCTCCCTCAGTCAGGGTAAAAACTGTTATGAAGCCATCTGGCTTTTTTTCCCTATAGCCTCGTGCCTTTCCACATAAAACAAGCGCTGATTTCAGTGTCTCTGGAGTTTTGCGGCATTTCTGCAGCGCTCTCTTTACTGATCTGCATGACTCAATTCATTTAGTACTTCTCCTGAGCAAGAAATTTCAGGTAGTCTGCCAGCAAATTTGTCGGGTCAGCTTGACCTCTCCCCTCTCCCATCTTTCTTTTCAAATTCTTCACACCTTTAAAATTTCTTGGAAATATTTTTTTATTCACTTTGTCTGCAGACCTAATTGCTTCATGCCTACACATTCAACCTAGAATCTCTACATAGAGACTGTTCTATATCATTAAAGCTTTCCATAGCCTGTAGCCCCTTATCCTCTGTAGTCAAGAAAATCTCTCTGACCCAACTCCTTTTTATTCCCCAGCTCTCCATCTGTTATTCCCAGTCACCAATCATATGATTATTAATATTTCCTATAAACACATAAGATTCAATAGAAAGACTGTGCCAAAACCACCATGAAGTCTGTGTGCCGAAGACTGCCCATTCTGATGTCATGTTTGTGGTTATCAGCACATTAGGATCATAACCCCAAGTCGGTGTCACAGATCAGTGGAGTCCAAGAGGGCAGTATTCCTTCCAGGTTTTTTTTAGAAGGGGCCATTTCAGTCACTTAGCTCCTGTGAGTCAGAATTCAGATTCTTCAACAAACGGTGTGTACTAAGCAGACCTGCCTCTTCACTCCCAGCAGCTCTCCCTCAAGTCGACCAGAGCCTCCCATTTCTGTGAGTCATCCTCCTTAGGTTATCAATGCTTAGACAGGGTTTTGATAGAAGACAGTTAAGTTGTTATAGCTAGGACACTTAGCTTTTCGTTTGGCAGTCTATCAACCCAGAGTTTTCTAGTTCCTGCCATGAAAGCTTCCTAGTGAAGCATATAGAAAGATGTCCTGTTGGATGTACAACCAGGCATTCAAATAGTACTGAGTAATAAAAGGAAAAATGTTTCATTAGTTCTTCAAGTAGCTTGAAGGAAAGAGAAAAATGAAGGATATGCACTTTCTAGTCAGACTGACATTTGAATCACAGCTTACTGTGGGAAAGTTTCTTATTTTGTTTGAATCTCAGTTTCCATTCCTGTAAAAGGGGGATAATAATTCACCACATATGATTCTTTATAAAATTAAACGTGGAAACAGACTCCGCAGAGTCCAGGCACCTTGAGAGCACGTCCTGCCTGTGAAGTGGGTGATACTTCAACCACCAGAGCCCATCAGCTATGCTGCTACCTAAGCAGCTCACATTTGAGAACAGCTAGCGTATTTGTCTCAGAGGCCTTGCCCCTGCTGGCAATACAGATTCAAAGTTTGTCCTGCTCCCCTGCTTCACCCAGTCTTGGCTAAAGGAATTGCAATAAAGCAACAATACTTTAGGTCAGTTGCAATCATGTTCATAAAATATAGAAACATTCAGGAACCAGAAGATTCTTAAATCTGGGACTAACATGGAGGCACCAAAGAGATTTAAAAATAATATGTACAGAGTATCTTAGAAGCCATCAGTATGGTCAAACCTGACTCATTATTCATCTTCTTGAAGTGAGAAGAACCTTACACATGAGGTCCAGGAGGGCAAGAAAGATTTCAGAGCTGTACACCTCAGGTTTTGAGGACATGCCAGCCTTCTCAGTTTCTCCCTCGGTATCTTCATTGGTTGGGAGGCTGAGTCTGTGAGTGCCAGGAAGTAGTGTGTACGTGTGTGTGTATTGGGTATATTTCATTTAATAAAGAGTAAAATTTGAGAGTGAATTAATCTTTCATTGCTTCGTATCCTATTCAGTGCTTTAGCTCTCCATATTCTATGCACAATAGTGTTTTGCCATGTTACCTTGGAATTACAATCTAAAGAACACAATCTATGCTCTATGTACAGTATCTTTAGGTCACTAAATATTGTATGACTTTGTGAGTAATTTGGGAAGTCACTGTTATCTGTTGTTAATTTTTTTCTGGAACCAAGAAGTCATGAGCAATCTAAAAAAAAAAATCAGAATTCTACCTGGGTCTCACTTTGGAATACAAGTATCTTTTAACAGGTTATTTAAGGGCTGCTATCAACTGGGTGGTCTTTTTATTGTATTTTCTTTTCCACAGTTAATTGGCTATAAATTTACTTTTAAAAATCTTGCTGTATATCTAGCCTTAGCATATGGAAAAGAAAAAAAAAACTACCAACCTACTATCTGACATCATATCATCATTAAGATTCATCAGCCATCAAACTTTACCCATACCTAAATTTATATGTTCTATTGTCGCTTCTAAACAATTAAATATGAGTGTATAAGATAAGAATTTGCTATTTTAAAAAATAGCTTTAAATTTATCTTCTGTCTTACTGTTAAGCATACAAATGATATGTGAAATTCTTGATGACTATGAGGTATAAGACAAATTACATGAAATTTGTCAAAGTTTCAGACATTAAATGATTTAAAATTTGGGGCAGGTCTAACTGCTGATGTATATTGCCTTAGTCGATAAGAAAAATATTACTATTTCTATGTTAGAGAATGCGTGTCATTAGTGCTGATAGTTTTATTTCCTTGTTGAG